>CATIWF010108450.1:0-17437 GCA_949630135.1 Balakata baccata
ATATATATTCTTGTTTTATATTTTATTCTACTTAAAAGAAAAAAAAATGTTATAGTATTTTATATTATTTACAAATGTTTTGATATTTGGTTTTGTAAAACCGTAACACTACTTATCAGTCTGGTATACGATGGTGTATACGGAAGGATAAAGGGTGTTACATCCTCAATCTAAATATAACCTTAGTAATTTCTTGAAAAAATTACTATTTATTCAATGTAGTTTGATATAATATATTAGTACTCTTTTGAATTTTAAAAATTATACAATTTATCTTATGTGATTTGACATAATATACTAGTATATATGAGATTTGAAAATTATGCTATTTATCCTCTGAAATTTTGACATATTGCACTAGTTTCTTTCTAAAAATTTGATTTATTATACTATTATCCATTACAAGTTTGATTTATTGTATTAGTATTCCCGAGCATATTCTTTTTTCACTATTATTTAAAATCTAATTATTTAATTATATAATTAGATTCATTATTTAATAATTATAGATACATTATTTTATAATTATAGATTCATTATTTGTTTTCATCTATATTTGACTATTTGTGTACCAAGTTCAAATTCATCATTTAATGACTATGAATATACTATTTTATAATATAAATACATTATTTTATAATTGTATATTCATTATTTTAAAAATTGTAGATTTATTATTTAATAACTGTAGATATATTATTTTAATAACGGTAGATACATTATTTTATAACTGTAGATATATTATTTATTTTCATGAACCAATTTCATATTTTTTTGTATGTTTGATATTTGTTCAGTAGGTTCAGATTTATTATTTAATAACTAGATACATGTAAGCTCATCTAGATGCCTGTAGCAATGTGTATTTGGGTGCATGATATAAATGGCATAATAATGCTACAAGCATTTTGCTGAGTCATCTAAACACCACAATTTTACCTGCTTAGTCTGAATACTTCAAACAAATGCTTGGAATAATGCAAACAGAACTAATAGAGCTCACTTGGGAATGGGCTAACAAGCTTTTTAGAAATAAGCTTTGAAAGCCTACTTGGGAAAATGTTAAGAGATTCTCATAATAATAAGATTTCAGTCCGACAGCCCCATCCCCACTCCCACCTCGATCCTCCAAAGAAAATTTTTTTAGTTTTCATTTTTTCAATATTTAATATTATTTTTATTAATTAGTTAATTATATAATTTTTTAAATAAAAAATATTTTTTACTTTAAATAAATATTATATTCTTATTTTATTATTTTAAAATTTATTAATTATATTAAAAAATATATAATATTATATGTATAAATATATATAAATATAAATAAAATTATTGGGATGGGAAATGTATATACCATTTCTGCTCCGTGTCCAATACAAAAAATTTCGAGATTGCGACGGAGGAATAAAAAAAAAAAAAATCACTCAGTTCGGATTGGTGTCGAAACGTAGTACTGCGGATGAGACTAAAATTGCAATCCCTAAATTTTAGTTGCTTAGTTTGAATATTTCGGACTAATTAATGCTTTTGTGGCCTGCTTGGAATAATGCTAAGAAGCCGTTCTTTTAAGATTTTAGAACCAATAAAGCTCACTTGGAATTCTACTAACAAGCTTTTTATAAATAAGCTTTGAAGGCCTACTTGGAAAAATGCTACAAAACTTCTCATAAACGATGGAAGGGTCGAATTGGAGAGGGAAGAAAAATATAAAAAACTAACATTTTTTTTTTAAATTTTTTCTGGTGTCTAAGTAGGCAATATTTATTGGATTTTTTCACCGAAGCCAGTTTTTTTTTTTTAAACAAATTGAATACCATGTATACTTTAATATAATTATTTTAAGGCGGTGTTAGATTTGTTGAAAAAAAAAAAAAAAGTTGAGTTTGAGAATTTTTTAGTAATACGCCTTCTATCTAATTGGGTCACATATAAGCCTATTATTCATCAACCATAACCCTATACAAAAATAATATATTAAGCTTGAATTGTTGTTTATTCGGCCAAATTATAATAAAATGATATATATATTCTAAAATAATAATGTTAAACATTATTCAGAAAAAATCATTTTAATATGTGTGGTACTTTCAATTTAAATCATAATAGATTTTTTTGATTAATTTGAATTATATCCTTAAAAAAAATTATTTGAATTATAACATTTTGATTTTTTATCAAATTGAGCTAAGCGCGTGTTTTTCAGTCCAATTCATTGACATAATTCAATACTAAGATTTTGATTGAGCTACAGAATGTAAATAAAAATGTTAAAAAAAGTGTTTCCATATTAAGATTCAAATTGATAAAAGTTTCCATATGCTTAGATAAAAATTTGAATTTAAAAACAAATATAGAAGAAAGTTGGATGGAAAAAAATCTTCAAATTGAAATGATCTAAAAACATTAGCTCCAAATTAATTAGAAAAAAATGATTAATATTATAATTTAAATATCTATATACATTAGGAAACTTTTTTAATTTCCTAAAGAAAATAATTATACTTAATAAGTTAATATAAATAAATAAAATGTTCTTTTTTAGTACTAAGGAGAAAAGACACCTCAAAAATATATTTTAATGATCCAATGGGCTATAAATTACATAACATTGGTAATCATCTCTCTGGATTCGTTATAAAAACGAAATCACACATGATATGGAAGAGAGGACTTGAATTAAATACCTAATTATCCCAAAAGCAAGCACTCTTGTTATTGGAGTTAGACCTCAAGTGTAATAAATAAATAAAAGTTAATATTTCTTCTATAGTTTTATTTTATAAAAAAATTGACTTACCTTTCTTTTATGGTTAGTCACTTAACAACAATATTTGTTAATTTTTATATTTAAAATTAATATATTTTATTATGGATAAATATGAATTTTAATATTCTTAATATAGTCATTATTTAATACAATAATATATTAAAGGAAATTATATAATCTTAATCATATTATTAAATACATTTTTGTGAAATGTGTAAAAATAGAATCGAATCATTTAAAAAAGAATAAAATATTTTAATAAATCATGCAATATACACAATAATGTCATACTTAATTAGTTAATTAATGTATAAAAATAGACGGATTATATGCCATAATTGTGACAAAATGTAAACAAAAGAACTACACATTAATCTCATGCAAAGAGCGCATTCAGCCATTCACACTACACAAACACCCTGTTTGGGGAAACGGAAAAGAAAAGAGAGGAAAAGAGAAAAAAATAAATGAGAAATCAGAATTCCAAGTTCCCAACCAAACAAATAGAGCACAATGGGAAACGCGTGCAAACACGCGCGGGTTCCTCGGGCGGTTGAATCCTACTTCCCAACGACCAGAGAGACTGAATGAGAATATGAGAGGATACAAGTCAACCGCGGCAATGTTCTCATCGTGTTTAATTTGCTCATAATCTAAATATTAATCATGTGAAAAGCAAACCCGTCAATCAACCTTTTTCTTAATCAAATACTATAAACGAATGTTTTTTTCACTCAATCTTTTTCTAAATTACTTCTCTTATCATCTCGTTTCTGTAGGAATTATATCTTAAAAGAGGAAAAAGAATGGCAGATAATTTGATTCTGTGTTGTTCTTGCTATACGATTATCAGACTCCTTTTGCTGTTATCATGTCTCTTCGGTTTTTCTCATTCAATAAACGAACTGGGTTCTTCTAATGCATTCATTATTTCGAGCTTTAGGTACCCCAAATCTGAGGTCAGGCCCTATGATTTGCGTTATATTAGAGGTGCGTAATCCATTTCCGGTTTTCTTTTTTTGAAGGATAAATGCTATGATTTGTTCAAAGTTTTTAACTTGTATTGGCAATTTATTTCAACGAAATTTAACGGTGATTAGCTTGTTGGTTCGATGTGCATATTGAACAATGAGATTATTATATATGAATTGAGTTTGATGTTCACGCAAACGCTGCTCTGAATTAAGATGATTCTCTTAATTTTTGTTCTGGGTTTGAGGTGATCGACTCGACTTGTTACTGTCAACTGATGCTGTTCGATTCACTGAACTCTCTGAGCTCGGTAGAAGTGAGCTGAATTTTTTTTTTCTTTTTTTTATAATCTTTAAATTAAATGCAGGCCAATTCATATTAGTAATTTTATTTCTTTTGGCTGATCAAACAGTGGCGTTACAGTCTAAAAGTTTTAAGATGACAAACAGGCATTAAACTTCACTGAATTTGACGTTCTTCTGTACTGTTGGTGCTCTGTATTTTTTGATCTATGAAGCAAATAGAATCTTGAATTCATTTTGTATTTTTTAATCAAATTCATATTCCTTGGATGTCCCTTTTATTTATTTATTTATTTTAACTATGCAAATTTAGTCTCTAGAGGTTCTGATGTGGTTCATTGTTTCAGTCGATTTGCCTCCATGGTTCTCTTCTATGTCCATAGCAGTGGAGTCGGATGTGGACCTTGTAAGTATGCATGTGTAAGTATACATAAATGTTTGTGGATTTTGAATCAATTTCCATTATCTGATTGCCAATTTCTGATGCTAAATTTTTCTGCTTCCTGCTGTTATGTCCATTCCGGTTACTAGGACTCCATGCTAAATATGTTATCGATAGCTAATAATGCTTCCATAATTGATAAAATTGCATCAAATTTGTTTTGAAATTTCATTCATAGTGATAATCATTTTTTACCATTAGCTTATGGTTCAAGAATCTTTTCAGGATGTCAAAAGCACATCAAAGGTACCTAAAAGCATGCTGCCAACAATCTGCTTCAGAGATGGCAGTCCACCTCTGCCAGATATCCTGAACAGTTCCTTTATAACACTGGGTAAGACGTACATAAAATATATATTTTTGTTTGTCCACCTGAACTTTTCAATAAAAATAGACTGTCACATTTGAAGCTCCTCAACAACCAATATCATTTCCCTTTTCTGTTTGTTTGTATCAAATAGGCCTATATTTTATCTGCCTGCTAACGCTAAGTTCACTATAATGGAAAAATATTTGTATTCTGAATGCTCAAATTCCCAAACTATCAGACTGTGCAATGCTCTTCTGTCTTAATTCTAGTTTTGGTCTGAATTAATTATTCAATCTCATTGTTTCTACCAGATTAAATAATTACTGAAAAGCTCTTGCTGTTGTTGTGCTAGATTCTTTCAACAACGGGTCATTTCAAGTACCAGATGGTCCTCAGAATGTTCAGTGCTATCTATTACAGAGAAATATGACGGTGAAGTTAACAAATGAACAGGTTTGTTGTATATTTCTTGTTTGTGTAGAATGGGATTGATGTGAGTGCCAGATCTGAACCAAGATCGGATTATTTAGGCACATGTGTCCATATATTTTATTTTATTTTTTGTATATTTAATAATAGTCAATAGAGTTCAATTTACTAGGTTGCTTTTCAGATATCTCCAGGAGTATGGTATCTTGGTCTTTTCAATGGCATTGGTTCCACAAGGACACAGTCAAAAATGGTACTATTTCATTCAAAATTGTAATGAGTAATTGCCTCGTGATTTCTTCTTCCATTTAATTCTATTGTATCAGTGAACTCATGCTTAAGTGGCTGGCTCACATATCCAACTGACTCAGAAGAGAATAGAAAGTAGGAGCTCTAAGTTTACTGATGTAACTGTTGTTGTTAGCCACCTAAAATCCTTTTTCAATCAAGAATCATTGTTAACATGGAATGTTAAGGATTACTGAATTGGTTAAAGTTGATTCTATGTTGTTAACAGTGGCATTTGAAGTCTTCCTCTCATTCCATTCAAAGGAAATAGTGTAAAAACAATTTAGATTGGCAAAAATATTAAGAAATTCTATAATTCTTGGTTGAAATTGATATCAGGAGAAAACCCGTGAATTTTGGCATAACAAAAGTGCATCTTTTGGCTGTCTACATGATATGCTCTATAAGTTCTGTTGCTTTTTGTTCCAGAGTTATTTAAATTTTACTTCTTACTTCAATGAGGGGTTTGACTGAAGAACTCTTGGATATTGCAATTATTTGAAAATTGAGGTTATATTGGATCCTCTGGCATTGCAGATTGTCCGTAGCCCATCATACTCATTTAGTGCCAATGTCAGTGTGGAAGGATGTACAACCTCCACAATGTGGGGCCGGTACTGTAACCAGACAATTGACTCACTCTCATGCTCTCCATCTGACAGCTATAATCCTGTGGAGAACATTTCTAATGCTGATTTCCAGCCAAATAAAAACATGATATCTTGCAAGAATTTTGACACTTCATGCCATGGAGAAGGTGAAGTTAAGGTCTATTCGCTGGAGGTTCTGGAAGTAGCAGAACAACTAACTGTTATGGCAGTAAATGCAACTTTCACTGCAACCACCTCAAAGAAGACTATTGATGCTAGTGGAACTAATTTAACTTACTTTCTTCGGCATGGTGCAATGCCTTCAATGGCTGAGCATGATTATTCTGGTGACCTAAATAAAGCTCCTTTGGTTATTCGCTCACCAAAAGTTGGGCGTTGGTTTATAGCTGTTTTACCTTCTCTTTCAAGAGCACTTGAAGGGAGTTTGAAAATTTGCTATTCCATTACATGGCAATTGCTACAATGTCCTCCAGGAAAGGCAGGACTAAATTGTACATCTGAAAGATATGTACTTGAGGTAAGATTGTTGAGGAATGTGTGTTCTATAGAACTTGATTATGAACCCTAAGTTGGTATTTTTGATATGCAAATCTCTGCCATATTCTTATAGTTTAATTCTCTATTTGAAATATTCCATTTTGCTTAAATCAGTCATGTTTTAATGAAAATGAGAATACAGAATGAAGATATTTTTATTTAATTTATATTCACTTCTATGGTAGCAAACAGTAGCATCAAATCTTTAATTAATTGATATTAACTACAGGAAAAAAAAAGATATAATTACTTTTTCCTATATGTAAATTTGAATATTTGGAACATATAGGTTATATGTGCTACCCCCTGTCCAGTAGTGAACTCGTTGCTGGAAGGCACAGGAAACAGACTTTTATGATTTTTTAGTTCTTATAAATATGGATTGTCTATCATCAAGTGAATAGATTCGCCAAATATGAACGCAAATTCATTAATGTAAATCATCAGATGTTTTGGATAGCTTACTCTTGAAAATTTTCTCTGTGTTTACAATACATTATACAATTTTGAACTAGAAAACTAAACTAAACAGTTTTCTTGCTTTGAATAAGTTATTCTTTTGTTCTACTAATGTTCTGTAAAATCCTTTTGTTCTATTAATGCTTGACTTGAGGAAGTTATCCACATAGATAATTTTATTTACAATCTGAGATGGTTGTCTGCAGACAGTTCTCAGGAGAGACTCCTCTCCTTTCGAATCCTATTATTTGCCAGTCAGTGGAAAAATATTTCCAGATTCAGCGAATTTTCCACTCGAGCCTCTTTCAACCAATACCTCATATGGTGGAGAACAAGATAATTCTTGGACTTATTTTCTCTTAAACATTCCTCGTGGTGCAGCTGGAGGAAACATCCATGTCCGACTAACATCAGATACAAAGATACATTATGAAATTTATGCTAGAGTTGGTGGAGTCCCATCTCTTGACAATTGGGACTATTATTATGCAAACAGGACGAAAAGCAGTGATGGCTCCCCATTTTTCATGATGTATAATTCTAGTAAAGAAAAAGTTGATTTTTACCTCCTATATGTTGAAGAAGGAACTTGGAATTTTGGATTGAGGCATCTAAATAACACCAATAGCACTTCAAATGACCAGACCATCATGTCTGTTTCTGTGGAAAGATGCCCAAGAAGATGCTCCTCTCATGGGGAATGCAAAGTAGCTTTGGATGCGAGTGGATTGACATCATACAGGTGTGGGAACGCCATTACACCTTTTCTCTGTTTATTATTTTTGTAGCATATTAATGAGATGAATTTCTGATAATGAATTTGCCTAGGAGGACTATAACTAGTGAAACTCATTTGAAGTAATACAAATGTTAGAGAGCTTATGTTGCTTACCTTACTGATCCCAGTAATTATGTCTTTTTCTTTTGCTTTTTCAGCTTTTGTTCCTGTGATCGAACTCATGGAGGCTTTGACTGTAGCATTGAAATAGTATCACATCAAGGTATATATTTTTTTGCTGTTGCATTGCATGTGAAGTTCATGGCCAATATGTGATTAATCCCTTCAGAAGAATTAAGTTGAATCTTTTACTTATCACTCAGAAATAGTTTCTGTGTTTAAACTAGTGGTTGCCTTCAAAGAGGAACTGTAAAAGGTTGCTTGAGAACTTGTATATCAGAGCCCACATTTCACAAGATTTCCTATGAATTATTTTTGTTTTTTTCTCTATCATTCTGTGTAATGAATTTGACGAGGATAACTTCCACTAAGGCTGGAATTGTATGGACCTTTTATAGTTTTAAAAGTTTCCCATTAATTCTTCGAAAAGCAATGATCATACAAAGCCAATGACTGACCTGTGAATAAATTTTGTAAATTGGAAGTCAATAATGTTTTAATGATTCTTATTGCACTCAAATCCGTGAGGCAAGGTTTATGCCAGAAGATTTGCAGGCAGTATTTCTTTCTCTAAGATATTCAGTTTGCATCTGAACTGAATTCTAGGACTTGATAGCAAAGCAGTACTTTTTACCTAATCAAGTAGCTGATATCTGATGTAGGGCACATACGACAATCAATTGCTCTCATTGTATCAAATGCTGCAGCTGTGCTTCCTGCATATTGGTCCATTCGTCAGAAGGTACTGCTCTATATTTTATATTTGATAGGATTTACGATATTCTTAAAATTTTTTTTGCTGGTGATCTTTTAGGTAATGCATTTTCTGATTTTTGTTAACTATTGTTGAGAAAAGTATCATCTTGAATATATTAATTAAAGGCAATCAAGAATCTGCATTAAAGGTAGATTGGACATTTTCTCTTTCAAAAAAATCTCAAGAATAACCAAACAATAGTTTCAAACTTTTATATACAAGATTTGGAGAACTAGTTTCAAGTTGAACATTAATGCCAAACAGATAATCTCTCATGAGGTTAATTACAATGTCACTGGTCTTCATTGAGGTTAATCTTGCTGTATCACTTGCTAAGCTTCTCCTAGTAATTGGTTTAGCTATATGATTTACCTAACTGTCAATGAGAGTGGTTGGTGATTCATAAATTTCATAATACCAGTGATAGATTTCAGGAAAGATGGGTCACTATTATACTGTTTGACTAGTAAAACATGTAAACTTAAAAGTGAGCTATGAGATTGTAGAAAAAGTTCTTTTTGGTCCCTTATTTCCACTACCATTCGATTTTGGGTTGCTTTACGCAGGCATTTGCAGAATGGGTTCTCTTTACATCTAGTGGCGTTTCAAGTGGATTATATCATGCATGTGATGTAGGCGCTTGGTGTGCATTATCATTTAATGTCTTACAGGTATGAGATAATCCTCCATGATTTCACATACACTGTTTATGCAGAATTACATTTTTCAGATCCACAAAAATAAGTTTTCTGTATAGATATCAAGCAAACACTGCCACATAGGTGCACAAGGGGCTTTAGGAACTCTGTAGCATGAGAAAAACAACAGAAAAAACCCAAAACCCATTTAAGGACACTGTTAAATTTTTTTCACAGGGCTATTAATTTTGCATCTCTTTCCACACCTCTCACCTTAGTATGTGCACACAAATAATACAATCATGTTTTATACGCCTGCTTTTGTTGTTTTTAGTATTTCTTTTGTTTGGAAAACAGAGGTTTTTGTTACTGGCTTGATATATATTATCTATTTGTCTGCCGGAACATTTCAGTTCATGGACTTTTGGCTCTCTTTCATGGCTGTCGTGAGCACTTTTGTATACTTAACTACTATTGATGAAGCCTATAAGAGAACAATTCAAATAGTTGTTGCCATCCTTACAGCCCTCATGGCTATAACAAAGGCTACCAGGTATGAACAATGGTATAGTCGTACTTGTATAGATAACTCAAGTGTGTTTCCTTCTAGTGAACACATCTGGCATTTAACCGAATAAATTCTGCAGGTCTTCCAATGTTATTCTTGTAATGGCAATTGGGGCAATTGGTCTTCTTATTGGATGGCTAATAGAGTTCTCCACCAACTTAAGGTCATATTCCTTTTCAATGGATTTCTGTTTAAATATGCCCACCAGGTGAGTATTTTTTTCTTAACATGTAATGTTGTTTTACTTTGATAATATGTTTTCTCAATATGCAACAAAGCAAAAGGACTGAACATAAATTATAGTAATTATATCCATTAGCTTAAATGTGTTGGCACTAGCAGAATCAAAATCAAGATTTCTTACACATACTTAGACACCTGCTGTTTTTTGACTGCTCGCAAATCATGATTTAACTTATGCTAATAGAACTAAGCCAAAGTACGTTATATTATATAATACATTTGATTTTTAATTGCTTGGTTGTAAACTAACAATTCTTTTTTCTTGTTTGATGTTACCAAACTTATTGATTTTGAAAATTCTTTTTATTTCCATCCTTTAAAATAGGTTTCTGGTTTCTTTCGGAAGACAAAATGCATAATCAATGATCTAGTACTTTCTATCAATAGAATTTTTCAATACATTTAATATAATGAAAGGACTGACTGGGTTCCTGACTAAATGCAACTTATCATCTAAACCATCTATTTGCTTTGCCTGGAATATTTCCAAAAAATGTTAATAAGTATTAAAATATGCACGCATGTGGTTTATGTTAGAAATCACGGGTTGTACTAATTAATGAATTTTTTATTGTAATCTTTGGCTATTCTAGTTTTTCTGAAGTGGAATAATAACATGGCTTTATCTTTCAAAAATTATAGGACTACTGCAGGGGCAATTAAGTCTGTGTCAAGGTTTACCAATAACTCATTTAGTCAAGTTGTGTAGCTGTTTCCATGTTAAACCGATATTATTTGTAGCAGCAGAAGATATTGTTGCTATAACAAAGCCTAAATTAAATGGGCAATTGCGGGACCATTTGTTATTTCAAATTGGACCACTGGTTGGTTTAACAGCTGTTACTACAGCATATTTAGTATAATGGCTCACAAAGCAAGTGAAAAAAGGGCTTTGCCTAAGTGATTTGATCCTTTTAATTATCCTGCGGTTTGTTATGTTTGCTTGAACTCATAAGCAATGCACTTGTTATACAGAATAATAGTTAAATTATACTTTTCTCTTCAAAGAAAGCTGAGAATGTTTATTAATATAGATGGCAAATCATTAGAAGATGGTTCAAAAATTTACTCAAGACACTTTGGAGAAGATTTCGATGGGGCTTTGTCCTTGCTGGGTTTGCTGCACTGGCGATGGCAGCAATAAGCTGGAATCTGGAAAGCAGTGAGAGCTACTGGATATGGCACAGGTATATGAAATATTTTTGTCCCTTCCACTTTCTCTGTCACCCTTTATCTATGGGAGGCTAATATGTGGCATGGTAATGGTTTGCAGCATTTGGCATGTCACCATATATACATCTTCCTTCTTCTTCCTTTGTTCAAAAGTTAACGTTGTAAATACCGAGGATGACAGACCAGCCTTGGACACAAACTATGCGCTAACTCGGCAGGATTCATTTTCCAGGGGTGAATAGGAGGGGAAGGAGAGATTTTTACAAAGCTTAGCTTTTAATTCATGTAGGAAAATACCACAGTTCTCATGGCAGAAAGAAAAAATAGCTTTTATTGCTGGGTAAGAGTTCAGTTCTTTGATGCAATCAACTGAAGTAACTCTTTCAAAAGCAGAATAAAGAAAAATTAAGTGCAGCAACAAAAGCCGTGTGTTGCCAATTCTTTCAGTTCTATGTTGCCCTTTCTTAGTATAGGCTTCTGTAAATTTTCTGTACAGAGATTAATGAGGTAGAGGATTCATAGAAATTTTACAAAAAAGCTTCAGGAGGGAAGTATAGGACATGGTAAAGGTCAGAGTGCCTATTTCACATAAAGGCTATGGTAATTTATAAGAATATCTTATTATTTAAACTTTGTTATAGTTGCTTGTGATAAAGTATTGCCTTGTTATCAAGTAGCTAAATGTGAAGTCTGTATGTAGCAGTATGATAGATTATGTTCGTTCAATCAATGAATGGTCAAAATCTATATACTGAGTCATGTTTGGAATAAATCTAGAATTAAAAATTCATCTGCCATTTTTCTCTAATATGCCCTTGACTTCATATTTTACGAAAATATAATAAACATCTATCACATTATTTTATTTTAACATATTAAACTTATATTTTTTGGTATGATTAAAATATACATAATTGCTAACATTTGTATGTTCCAATAACTTATAAGTAAAAGCCTAAAGAATTTATATAATTGAGAATTTAGTCAAACATCTTAAAGTTATAAATATGTAAAAAATATTCTTTTTATATAGTCCCATTAATATTTTTTTTCCTTGGTGATACATATTAAACTAGTAGATTAACGAGTACAATGAGAATAAATAATTGTTTTATTTTTTTATGCTGTGTTTTCACTTTTCAATCATAGCAATAGTGAAATTTAATTAGGAATAAGAATTAAATTTTGGTTATTGAAATTTTAATGCTTTTTATTAGGGATGAGATGAGAGAAGAGTGTTAATTTTGTCCCATAAGATGAAAATTAAATTTTGGATATTTTTATCTTCATTTTATTGCTGATTTTGGTGTTAAAAGCAAATGGCATGTAGAAGTAGAACAAGGCGGTTACATCGACCAGCTGTGGCAGAAAAGTATCCTTCACGAGGAAACAACACCGGCTAAAGCCAAGGCCAATTGCTCCCACAATGCTTTCCTAAGGCAAATGATTTACCATTATATCAACTGTATACATGTACACATAAAGAGAGAGAGGACGAAGAAATAGAAGTCAAATAGGCACTTGTAAGTACAGACTTCATATTAATTGTGAATATAGCTGATTCTCAACAAGATGAATAAAGAACAAGAATCAAAGATGAAATGTGATAAACATAGAATCAGGTGGGAAGCTTGGAACTTCTCCCCATCAAGCAAATTCCTATATACAAGCCAATTATATGAACGGAGTCCCCTGTAAAGTAGAATCTCAATCAAGCTGCTATATGTAACGGGTTATACTATGAAAACCTTTTTGGCTCTTATCCTGAACCTGCACAACTACCCTCGAATTAGTTGCATCTCTTGAAAGCAACCGACTTTTGCTTTCATTTCTAACCATTCCCGTTTCTGATGTGAGCTTCACTTCGTAGCCTTCAATTTGGCTTCTACATCTTATCCAACCTTTGGCTTACTCCCCCCTCACTGATGCGCTTCTCGAGTTTGAGAAAAACTCCGAACCTGATGATAGGTCTTTGTAATCCTTACGAATGCCCCACAGAATCTCTCCGCATTTCTTCATGCTTGGCCGACTATGTCTGCGAGTTGCTAAACACTGTAAGGCTAATTCAAGCATCTTCTCAATGAGGAAATTATTTGAAGCAGTATATTCCAGCCTTGGGTCCAATAATGAAGACGTCTCTCCCTCAGTAAACTTTTTCATCGCCTGTGCTTATAGCAGCCAAAGTCAGAACAGAAAGATCATTGCTAGAACTTCAATTTGATGGCCATCACAAGACATCAATTAATAGTTAATACGGAGCAAAGGAAAGGGAAGGAAAGCGTACCCATTTTGCAGTTATCCGCTCCTTGAGTTCCCTTTTTGGTTCAATGGGTCGCCTGCCTGTTGCTAATTCAACAAGTAACACACCAAATGAGTAAACATCACTCTTCTCAGTCAGCTGATAGGTCCTGAGGTACTCTGGATCCAAGTAGCCGGCCGTTCCCCTAACTTGAGTAGACACATGGGTGGCACCTGATTCAATATCAGCTGCTAGTCTGGCAAAACCAAAATCTGTTACCTTAGCTCGAAAATTTTCAGTGAGGAGAATGTTGGATGACTTTATATCCCTGTGAATAATTGGGTGATCTGAAAAAAGCAAACAGATAATCCAATTACTTGACCATATCAGACATAACAGAATGTGTAAGAAAAACCAGAACTTCAATTTGATGAAAGTGAATTAAGGTGGGTTGCAATCAAGAGAAAACCTGTGTACATGTGAAGATAAGTGACAGCATGAGCCACATTAATAGCAATATCTAGACGTGTAGCAAGATCAAGAATAGTTCCACGAACACCTGCATTCATTTGCTGCTCAAGTCAGAACAGAGAAAAATGCAAAGAAACCGAGAATAAGGTCATACAGAAAGAACTCACAATCCAAGTGTTCTCTAAGAGTGCCATTAGGAACATACTCCATAACAACAATTCTTTCATCTTCGTGTTCCACAAACCCATAGAATTTCACTAAATTGAAGTGCTCCACTCGTGCTAGGGTTCGAATCTCACTCTGAAATTCCGCTCCTAAATGCTTATTATATATACTCTGCAAAAAAAGGCAATCCAACACATTTAAGCTCCGTAATTAATTTGAGATTGAAATAGGAAAACAAATGCTGCTGATTTTTACACCAAGGACCAACCTTCTTGGCACGTTTGATTGCAACAACAGTTCCATCTTCAAGTGTCCCCTTGTAGACAGTCCCAAAGCCGCCTTGTCCAATCTTGAAAGATGGCGAAAAGTGCCTTGTGGCTTTGAAGATTTCCTCCACGGAGAATCCTTGATTCCCTGGCTCTCTTCCATGAGTCGAATTATGTGCACTTCCATTAGTTCCATAGATACCTCGACTTGCACTTTTTCTTCTTTCTCTGCTAGTTCCCGATACATCGGATTCCACTGATAGTGAAGAAATGGAAAATTAGTTCACAGCTCAATAAATCACAGAATAAAAACTTCTAATATCGTTAAGAAACTACGAGGATCTGATCCGCTGCTTTTTCAGAGAATGTAGGAAGACGTTCTGTCAAATGCATAATATATTCCTTCACCAAAAAAAAAAAAAAAAGCATAATATATTCCAGAAAAACGACAAAAAAAAAAACCTGTTCTCGATCAAGGCCTTATATTGCAAGTTTGCAACTTGCTATCTAAAATTTAAAAATCTAATTTTTTTTTTAAATTCATTTTCGTAGTTTTTCTCAGCAGCCAAACAGAAACAAGCCAAAGCGGCTGGCAGGATCAGAGAAATGGAAATCAAAGAAGAAGAACAAGAAAAAAAAAAAAAAGGGCCTGCATTAAGTCAACCAGCAAAACTCAAGTAATATACCAGAGGAAGTTTTGAACTCTTCCGAGTCAACGAAATTCTTAGAGTTGGTTGTCTCGGGCGGTGTAAAGCATGCTACAAAAACTCCGGCCACTGATTTCGCAGCGACCGCCAGCATATTCCGCTTCTTCACGGTTGAGGTGTCGAAGTAAGAGGAGCTCGGTGAGTGCTGGTGGGGGTCCGGCGTTGACCGTGCAACGGACCTAGCATTCCGACGATCGTATACGGAGTATGTAGTTTTCATTATAGGAGCGAAGCGAGAGAATGTGAATTAGAAATGGCGGGTAGCTGCGGGATGAACAAATGGAGAGGAATGAGTTAATGAAGACTTTAATATTCCAAAGGTGGGTGTGAGGCTAACGTACGCCTTTACAGTTACAAGTTGCCAGTCGGCACCCTCCAATTTATGAGGCAGTGGCAGCTATCCATATTCAATATTCAACGTGGTTTAGTTTCTTAGGAAATATTAAATATTAGTTTAATTTAAAATAAATAAATATATGAATAAAACATTAATTAAAAAACTCTTCGACTTCTACCCAAAAAAAAAAAATTCTTTGACTTAAGCATTAGAACTTATAATCTTTTAGACCGTCATTATGTAATTATCAAACTAAAATTTAAAGTTTAATCTCCCAAATGCATTTAATTTTATTTTTTGAAAATTTTCAGTAGAAATTGGATATTAAATTCATAATTTCTTATAAGTAGAATTAGTATTTTTATAGTAGGTGTATCACAAATATATATAAAAGGAAAAAGCTATTAAAATTGTTTTGGGAAGTAACTATCAAATTATTTATGAGGTGATATAAATAATGCTCAATTATCATTAGTAGAGACATATAATAAATTGAAAGGAGATGGAATAAAATTAATTTGACTAAAGAAATTTCTATTATGATTTTTGTTTTATTAGTTGTTGAACATTATAAGGTAAACGGAGAGAGGGGTCATTTTGGCGGGGTAGATGGAATGAGGAGGAAAGTCCCTGAATTATTTGAAACCTGAAAAATCCAAAGGTATCATCGTACAGATTGGTTTACAACCTCCAAGCCACAAATACTAATTTTTCTCTTATTTATTTATTTTTGTGAAGAGTAGACTGCGGAGAAGGTCAAGTACACGCATGCATGCATGCAAGCTGTATGCCAATAAAATAAAGTTGAGGAAAATAACTTGGCTGTCTTGAATTTAGAACCCGAATTGTGGAAGAATTTGCACAAAGTGGGTGGAAAATAACAATACATGGACGGCAAAATGGGAGATGGAAGAATTTTTGTATAACATTGAAATTGATAGTTTTATTTTTTTTAAATTACAAATATAAGTTTAAAGACAATATTATTAACTAGTGAAAAAAAGAAAAGAAATATATGATAATGTCAGAGTATTTTTAATCTTAAAAGGATTTAATCGAAGACTAAGATGCCATTATAAAAAGAAAATGTAAGGCAGGCCATGGAATTCAATAATTTCAGCAAATAGAAATACATAATCCTGACTTGGAGGGAGCATTTGAAGGTTTTGTGGATCTTCAATTAAGAGGTAATCAGCTTGTCTAAATCCCGGTAGTTCTCTCGCCAAAAACTTGACTTAGCATCAAAATCAAAACGGTTAGTTGGCCTGAAATTCTTGTAAACTACTTCAAAATGGAAAACGACACACTGGTTGTTCGAATGGACCGGTGTGGGCCCATGTTCGCCACGTGTCAAAACACGGCCTAACAGAATGTGCCCATAACTATGTCTGTCTCAGGTCTTACCCTTTTCGTCTTCGCCCCTCAGCTCAACTTCTGCTATGGAGGATCAATTATTCTAGTTTCTTCATCAGTTAATGCACCATAATACCCATGGTAATCAAAACCGGACCGGCCCGGCCGGTTCGACCGGGAAAACCGGGAACTGGGGACTGGGCCGGTCGGTTTTTACATATTAACCCGGCTAAGCATCAGACCGGGGGTAAAACCGGCCGGTTCGACGGTCGAACCGGGAACCGGATGACCCGGCCGGTTTTGACCGGTTTAAACGGTTCACAAAAAATGAAACGGCGTCGTTTCATTTAAAAAAAATTTGCCCCCCCCCTCTGAGTGAAACAACGCCGTTTTTAACAAAAAAAATCCCTAAAACTACCCAGCCCACCCCCGACCCAGCCCACCCCGCAGGCACTTCTCCCTCCTCGTGCCCCCATCCCCTCGTCGCCTGCCCTCGTCGCCTGCC
>CATIWF010108452.1:0-16103 GCA_949630135.1 Balakata baccata
CAAATTATAATCAAACTAATCCATAAAAAATATAAAAAGATACAAACTAAAACACAAATCATATAAACTATTATAAACTAAACTAATTCTAATCAATACAAAATATAAAAAGATAGATAAATAATTAAAAAAAAAACCAACCGATGGAACTGTGCAGGCGACGAGCAGCAGGCGACGATCGGTGACGAGCAGCAGGCGACTAGCGGCAGGCGACGAGCGGACGAGCGGCGGCGAGCGGATGGGGAAACGAGGAGGGAGAAGCCTCTGTAGGGGTGGGGTGGGTCAGGCTAGGCTGGGTAGTTTTAGGGATTTTTTTTGTTAAAAACGGTGCCATTTCACTCTAGGGGGGCAAATTTTTTTTAAATGAAACGACGTCGTTTTGACTTTGTCAAAATGACGCCGTTTCATTTTTTGTGAACCGTTTAAACCGGTCAAAACCGGCCGGGTCATCCGGTTCCCGGTTCGACCGTTAAACCGGCCAGTTTTACACCCGGTCTGATGCTTAACCGGGTTTATATGTCAAAACCGACCGGCCCAGTCACCGGTTCCCGGTTTTTCCGGTCGAACCGGCCGGGCCGGTCCGGTTTTGATAACCATGATACACGGTACTCTCTGAATATCAGATTAAAAACAAAAAAAAAAAACATATATTCCACTATTCCTCGTGATACAAACAAAAATCATTTTCATTTATCATTAGAAATATATTTTAGTACATCATTTTCTGCAAGAAAATTCTTGCCTAGTTAAATACATTAAAATTCAGCTAAGAAAAGAATACTAAGGCTATGAGTATTATATGATATATACGAGTGGTGAAATATTCTATTCTAATTCTTATTGGTGACAGCACATTCAGGAGGAAGTCCCTGAGGAAACCTCTTGGTATCCGAACAATAATTATAGACCATATAGTGGGTTTGCACCCATTTGAGCTGCTTTTGGCTTGTAGAGTCAAGTTCTTGTGAAATCCATTGGGTATTATTGCTTGATTTACTGCAAGAAGAAGCTCCATTAGACCAAATACAAGCATTGGCATTGAAGTTTCTGAAGGATGCAGTGAATGGTGCTTGACTCCAATCTGTCTTCACTAGTCCTCCTCTTGTGGCCCAATCATCTGCATTCCATATGCTTGCATACATTCTCATTGCTTGGCTTTTTGGGTAGGCGACTCCTATTGATTCCATGTTCTTGAATTCCCTTATTGGCCTACCATCAATATAAAATCTGCAAATCCAATCACAAAAATAAGACCAATATGTATAGCAAATGCCAATATGTTGCCATGCATCAATGACAACAAATTTTTTTTAGGTGTTAGTTATCCAATTTGGATTCATGTTAGGTAGACTCGTTATGGGATAAAGCACTCCTTTTTAAGTTTCAAAGATATTTTATATTCGACATTCAAATTCGAATTTTTTTGTTAAAGGATAAGGGACTAATATTATCCTAAGAGTAATGACAACAATTTTAGTACATATATATTGACAGTGATATTTTAATTATATGAATATAGAAACAAACAAACTTACACAATATGGCCAGGATTCCAGAGGATTGAATAGGAATGGAAATCAGCTGTAGGGTCAAACCAGAGGTAGAATTGCTGCTCCCTGTTTCCTTTTCCTTGAGTGTATATATTTGTATGGACAAGATAAGGATCACCACTAAGATTCCCCAAGAACTCAAAATCTATTTCATCCCATGAGGACCCTTGTGAGTGGAACTGCAATTGAATCATACAATTTTATTCCTTGTTCAAGAATGATCAAGAAAATAAAAATTGAAATAAAAAGTGAAAAATCTACTTACATAGAAAGTGGTAACAGTGCCAGCAGAGTTGCCAGGGACAAGTTTGAGTTGCATATCAAACTTGCCAAAGAGAAACTCATTCTTGGATTGAAAGCCAGAGCCAGAGAACTTATCAAGAGAAAGTGTAATGAGATTGCCATTATTGGCTATTTTACCACGCCCATCTCCCCACGTAATATCAACATCTTGGTAAAAATTGCCAGCAAAAGAAGAACCCACTACAAGGAATATCAACATTGCCATTATCAGCAAACTTTGTTGACAAGCAAAGGCAGCCATTGAATAAACTTCAGGTTGTGCTTATTTTTCAGATTCTTGGTTGACCAATGTGGATTGCTACCTACTTATATAGACAGAGAGAGCTAGCCAGAGGAAGTGGCAAACTAGGACTGTTCATTGCAATAAAGAAATTGGGTTGGTGTATTGATATGACAAGGAGACAGCTGGCTTCCAAAATCTAGAGCACATTGAAAGTGGGAATTCTTTTTTTATCATTTCTATATTACAAGTCAATTGCATCCCTTTTAAATTTTTGAAGTATAAATGCTATTTGATATAATTTTTTTTAATTTTTATCCAAGTTATATAAAATATTTAAATTTTATTTATTTATCTACCCGTATTGTTTACATTAAAATACAAATATTGTAATATAAATTGGGATAAATTAGAATAAAAAGAATTATCTAATTTAGATGTCCTAACGCGGCTGTCACATTTGGTGGCAAGTTCAATTTCATGTAGCTTCTAGCAAGGATTATTTAATTTATTTTTTTGGGTATATTATTTAATTTATTTTTTTAAGAAAGAGTTTATTGGCGGGCGGCTGCTGTTTCCTTTACTAGTTGCTAAATACTAGGTTTATCTATGTCCACCTAACCCGGATCAAGCCTTTCCATGCTTAATACTCTCTTTATCTGAATCAATTTTGTTTTATTTTTAAAATTGCATATAAATTGAAAATTAAATAATTAATTATAATATCTATCTATTGAAGTTAATAGAATTTAAAAATTTAGAGTTCAGAAATTGTAAAATATTTATTAAAATAAATGATATAGAATTAAAAAAATTAAAAAAAGTTACATTATTCTCGTGAAATAGACAAAAATTTATTAAAATAAAATGAAACTATATATATAATGAGAAACCGTGTGTTATGAATAGCATATTCAATAATGAGGGGAACTGTTTCTCCAATACTAATCTAGAAACATCTTACCACTCTCCTGAACCGGAAACCACCTTTTCTTTGTTTGACCTTTTTTAATTTCAAACAATCCCATCTTTAAAATGTATCGTTTATACAAATTTGAGATGGGGAGGTTTCAAATCTGAAATTAGGGTATAAGTGTTGACGTAGAGACATCGAATTCTGAATATGCAGCCTATTTTAAAATTTACGAAAAAGTGTTTAATTTTAGACATTTAATTCTATATGATCTTAATTAACTAACTGAAAATAATTATAATTCTATATAATTTATTATGTTGAGGTAATCTTAATCATTCATCCATAAATGAACTATTGAAATTATATTTTATAAAAATTATTTAATAAAATTTAATCTCAACTATTTATTTATTTATTTATTGATGGATGACTAAGATTAGTCCAACATAACTAAGATCACCTTGCATCTTCACCTTGGGCCATTTCAGCCTATATAAGTTTTGATACATTAAAACTCATTTAGAAAAAAAGACACCGAGTAAGGTTTTTTGAAAACTAATTACTTAAAGACGATCACCTTATTCTTTTTATCAAATCAGCCGTTTATATTTTGCATTTTATAATTTGACACACACAAAAATCTGAAATTAGGGTCAAGTTCATTTTCTATATAATTTATTATGTCCAGGTAATCTCAATCATGCATCCATAAATTAATTATTGAAATTAAATTTTTATAAAAATTTTATTCAATAAAATTTAATGTCAACGGTTCATTTATTTATTGATGGATGACTAAGATTAGTCCAACAAAACTAAGATCACCTTGCCTCTTCACCTTGGGCCATGTCGGGCCGATATTAGTTTTGATACGTTAAACTCATTTAGAAAAAAGAGAAAATTTCACTTAACACCCATACTTATTATTTTATTTACAAAAATTCATACAAATTTTTTTTTCATTTTTTACTAAATTTCTTTTCAATTTTACCGAAATCATTTTCAAAAATATCTTGTCTTGTTTTATCTCCATCTACAGTTAATCTTTCAAATCCCTTCTCTTTCCACTCAAACGCCGTTGTCGATTGCGTCATTGGCTCTCACATCCTCTTCTTACAGCTCCCTCGCCTTCACTCAAATCTTTCAACTCTCAACAAATGGCACTGTTCCGATTTATCGTTGTTCGTCATATAATCGTACAAAATAAACCCAATGTTCTATCCAGATCAAGAAATTCGATCTCTGATAAGGTTTCCGATTCAATTCTTTGGAACTGGGAAGTCTTCGCACTTTCAAATTCCCAAAAGATTAATGAGCTATTGGATTTGAAGGAGAATGAAAAGAAATTGTCGTTAGAGGAGGATTCATATTTTAGGGAAACGATTGTGGTATTGAGATTGGCTAAGGAGGTGATTGTGGCATGGCACTCGTTTCTTATTCTCAAATCCTATTTGGGATCGAGCAGCTTTCTCACCATCGTTTACTGTGTAGTAACTATTTTATATATCATTTGATTTTTCAAGAATTTTTATTTCGTTCTTACATGTGTGATTATTGTGTTCATGAATTTATACGTGCTTTTTTTTAATTGAAAATCACATATACCCAAGTTATACCTAAAGTATTTCCATAAAATTTTCAAAAGTATGTGAAGTATCCCCAAAGTAGTCACTGGGAATCCCTTGGAATTCGTTCTAGGGAATTATTAAGGAATTTCTAAGATATATCGAAAATATTCACAAAGTATACCTGAAGTATTTCTATAAAATTTCTAAAGGTATACCAAAATATCTCGAGATATACCCAAGGTATCCCCAGAAAATTCCTTCCAATGAATTCTCAAGATATACCAAAAGTATTCCTAAGGTATATCGAAAATATTCCCTAGGTATTTAAGGAATTCCTGAGTTATACCAAAATATTTCCAATGTATAACCAAAATATTTTGATAGATATACCAATCTATAAGTTTGAGAATTTGCGATGTTTTAGATTTTGATTAAATTATATTCTTCTTCTTCTTTTTTAATGATGTAATTGTTTTTGTTCTTATTTTTTTTGTGAAAATTGAAACAAGATATCTCTAAAGTATACTAAAGGTATACCGAAAATATACTAATTAGGCATATTTTTGGATAATTTTAAGATTTAGATATTATTATAATTTTAGAAAGTTATTTTCGGTCAAATTAAAAAAAAAAAAACTTTGAGTACCAATAAATATGTAAATAGGTACTTATTTCTTAATATTTTTGTAAAATTCTCAAATTTATATTGGCCGACATGGCCTATGTGAAGAGGTAAGTTGATCTTAGTTATGTTGGACTAATCTTAGTCATCCAATTGGTCACATATCGATAAGCTTAACTGATTATAGTTTGGTAGCATTCTTTGGAGTTTAGTCTGCTGTATGGGATAGTGTTACAAGTTGTGTATTCAACTTTTACTCAATATCTATTGTATCTTTAAAAACAAATGCCGGTGATATTAAACAACAGGGAAAGAAAACGAATTTATCTTAAGAACACTGTATAGAATACAAGCCTTAGTTTACATCCTTCTTTCCTTAGGGTTTTGACCAAATACTTGGATTAACATAATACCTTTTCATAACAATAGATGCTAGTAAGTATAAATTGGAAAGCTTGAAATGGATCACAGAAACCAACATAAGTGTCACTAATGCATCCGATATATTACAAACAAAATTTCATTTATCAAGAATTAGCAAAACAAATGACAATACAAAACAATGTGGGTTAGCATATATCTCCAGCAAAGAAGACAATTGAATAATTTAATCAACAATATAATCGCAAATAAATTGACAAAAGAAAGGAATCATTCACAGTTCTCCCCCACATCATTTTCGTAGCCGATTCCCTTGCCAATCAGCATCTTATAACTGAGTTCCCTCAACAGCAGTATGGAATTCATCAGTTGGGTTGTGTTAGTAAAGGGCATGTTGTTTACAGCAGATGCACCAATGAACGGTTGAGATTAAATTTTATTAAATATTTTTTTAACTTTTATAAAATTTAATTTTAATAATGCATTTATGGATGAATGATTAAGATTACCTGAACATAATAAATTATATAGAAAACGAACTTAACCCTAATTTCAGTTTTTTTTTGTCATATTATAAAATGCAAAATATAAACGGCTGATTTGATAAAAAGAATAAAGTGATCGTCTTTAAGTAATTAGTTTTTAAAAAACGTTACTGGGTGTCTTTTTTCTAGGAAATTTTATAAAAATATTAAAAAATGGGTACGGTTTTTCATTTTTACTACCGCTCAATTTTTTTTCAATTTTACCGAAAATAACTTTTTAAAATTATAATAGTACCTAAATTTCAAAATCACTCTAAAATATGCCTAGACGGTATATCTTCAGCATACCTTAGGAATACCTTGATTCAATTTTCATCAAAAAAATAACAAAAGAACAATAATAAGAACAATTAAATCATTAAAGAAGAAGATAAATAGAATTCAATTAAAATTCAAAACATCACAAATCTCAAACAAACAGTTTGATATACCTTTTCAAAATATTTTAGGTATACCTTGGGGATACCTGAGGAATTCCTAATGAATACTTCAGGAATATCTTGGATATATTTTAGGTATACATTGGCAATTCCTTGATAATTCACCGAAAAGAATTCCCTAGGTATACCTTGAGGATACTTCAGTATACCTTGGAGATATTTCGGTATACCTTTAAAAATTCCATAGAAATATATCGGGTATATCTTGGAAATACTTTGAGTATACCTTAGGAATTTCGTGGGAATTTCTTGAGAATTCCCTGAAAATAATTCCCTAGGAATACTTTGGGGATATTTCAGTATACCTTTAAGAATTATATGAGAATATCTATTATATACCTTGAGGATACTTTCAGTATAATTTGAGGATATTTTAGTCATTTCACCAAAAAAAACAAAGAACGAAAAAAAAATCAACAACACAGATTTAAAGAACAAATCGAAACAAAAATTGAAGTAGGAAGAAGAAGAAGAAATTAAAGCAACAGCCACCTCTTCAACAACCAATCGCAACCTTAACCGGAAATCTTCCTCCTCCTCCTTAATTGCTAATGCTTCGTTGATTTTATGAAAGAAGTTCAGTGATCGGTAGGGATGAAAAGAATTTTAGTACATCCATCGGTAAATATGAAAAAAAAAATTTAAATTTTTGTAAACCATGAAAATTCTTCAATTTTTTACCATTTTACTTTTCCTTTCCTTAAAAAAAATTTGACCATTTTTTTATCTTTATTAGTTGTTCCTTCTTCCTCTTTGAGTTCTTCATTTTCCTTTGCCTTTATCACAATTCATTTAAAGTTTGATGTTATTTTTGAACTTTTTTTTCTGCAAAAATTTGGATTTAGTCTGATATTGGGTTGCTAACTATTCAAAACACACAAATCTCTTTCAGCGTTTTTAATTAGTTAGCTTTGCATTGTTGCCGAATATTCGATGATTGTTGTTGTCTTTGCATGTGCCGATCATCTTTGATTTCCTTGCTCCAGTAATACTCCTACAAAAGTTCTTGTTATTGTTCTTGTCGTTTTTTGGATATTGGGGCATCAAACTAATTTTTTTAAAATTTTGTGTAGGACTTGATTTTTGTTGAACAATTCTTTTTCCCATCTTTTGGTCCTTTTACTATGTTGCGATATTGCCTTTGAAACTTGATTTGATGGACTTGATTATTAATGAAAAACTTTTAGTAGCAAAGAACTAAGAAGGAAGGGATAAGAATGAAAATAAGAGTCATTAATATATTCAGAAATTGATATTATATAATACTAATATAACCTTAGATAACATACATATAACATACAAGATCTTATGTATAACATAAAATTTGGTCTATGATACGAATATAACCTTAGATAAACATATAACAAATACCAATATAACCTTAGATAACCCACATATAACGTACAAAAACATGCGTATAGCATATAACTTGCTCTATGATACGAATATAACCTTAGATAAACATATAACATATATCAATATAACCTTAGATAACCTACATATAACATATAACTTGATCTAAGTGGCAACAACAAATTAAAAAGCAATATATGTGCAAGAATTCAAATTATATACCACCAATATAACCTTAGATAACCTACATATAATATACAACCAATATAACCTTAAACATCCTACTTATTTAAAGAAGAACATACTATTTTTTTTTTTCAGTCTCATTCCACCAATATTTAAATGTTATATTTAAAAAAATATATTATATTCCACAACATTGAATCAATACATGATTAAAATACATTTTTATATTCATTTTGGTGTTACATAATTTGGGTTCATCATTAAAAATAAATTAGATTTGTGCGAGATTTTTTATCCTATAATACCAATATAACCTGCATATAACAAACATATAACTTGGTCTATGTGAACAAAAATTATTCATCATTAATATTAATTATGAATGATTTTCATTCATATATAACTTGCATATAAAAAGGAAATGACAAATACAAAATGTGTATGACAGTTATTCTAAGTTATTTTAAATAAATTTCATATAATTAATGCTCCCTTAATTTTAGGAATTTAAATTAATTCATATTTTAAATTAGATAACTATTAATTATATTAAAAAAAGTGTAAATGGATATTATGAGAAAATAAAAACCTTGAGATAGAGAGAATGGACTACCTTTTATGTTGCAGTTATAATAGTAATTACACATATTAATACACTGATTTGCATAAAAAAAAAACTGTCTTGCTTTTAAGCTAATGGGTCACCCATAGGAAAATTTAAAAGCTTGAACTCAAAAGGAATTGCATTCCCAAAGAATTAAGCCATGAGATTGTAGTCTAGTTTAGAGTTGTTATTGAACCGAATCAAGCAACATATTGATGAGCTCAAACTTGATTTGTTTAAATCTGTCACAGGAGCTCAAGCTTTTATATTTGAACTCGAGTTCGGCTCATTTTAAAATTATTAAGTTTGCAAGCGGCTTGAACTCAGCTTGTAAATAGCTCATTTATTATGTTTAATGAGTTTAGTTCGAATTCGACTCGTTAGCTAATAATAACAAAAGTTTAAGTTCGGCGCTTTACCTAATAATGATAAAAGCTCAAATTCGAGTTCGATTATAAAATATAATATTAATAAATATGTTCGTGAGCATTTAAATGAATATCTTCTCGAGCTAGCTCATGAACATATTCCAAACTCTAAAATGAACATATTTGCAAGTTAATGAACTATACAGTATTAAGTTTGAGTTCAAATTTGAACTTGAACTTGGCTCATTAAAATTAACAAACAATTTCAAACAAATTTTTTTCAAACAAAAACCTGCGTAGTTTATAAATGGTTTGGTCCACTTACAACCCTA
This sequence comes from Balakata baccata, assembly GCA_949630135.1. Lineage (NCBI taxonomy): Eukaryota > Viridiplantae > Streptophyta > Magnoliopsida > Malpighiales > Euphorbiaceae > Balakata > Balakata baccata. The sequence goes on from CATIWF010108452.1 coordinate 9,389, forward strand.
ATCTAGTATGCGGAATGGGGATGATAGGTGAGCAACTAGAGGCGGCCTAATGAAAATCGCTGAGGAACTTCAACGGCATTTTCTTGCGATGTCAATGATAAATGGATGAAACTAGATCTCAATGAGGCAAGCCTTTACAGGTTAAAGTGGATGCAGAAGAATCACGTAATATATACTGTACACTGTACCAAAGAAAAATTATATAACTATCGTACAGTACGTACTAGAGGTGTACAAAACCGAACCAAATAAAAGGCTAAATCTAATTGAATTCTAATAAATCTAAATGGATTTAACCCTAAAAAGTCTAAAAAATAGTGATTCAGAAAATGATTGAATCCGCTCGACTAAACCTCCATATAATAATAATAATAATAATAATCCTGTCAATATTTTCACTTGGCAAGATTGCTCTCTTTGCCAATAGAAACACTTGAAGTGTATCCCAAAGCGTTGCATTTTTTGAAATGCTAACGTAGCCTTGCTTTTTGTGGTGCAATTTATTTGTTTGGAAAATGTTGCTTTCAAAATTCTTAAATTAATTATATTCTAATTTATAGGATTATTAATTTATAATTAAAAATTGAAATATACTAAGAGGGTATATTTTTTCTACCAAAGGATCTCTTTGACCGAAAATTCGAACTCAGAATTTCATATCACTGATTATTATCAGACCAGTAGCTTTAAGTTTAAACTTATTGGTATTGTTGGATTTTATGGATCTAAATAGCTCATATACATTTGACATGTCACATAATCTAATTTAATTAAAATAAAAAATGGAGGCAGTTATTTAATGGAATAAAAATTGCTCCTCCCCAATAGCATATACAATCACTGCAATAAAAACTGACATAAAATTTTCTCTGTTTCTCCTCTCATAATCCATCCAATAGAATCAAAAGGTGTTTATATTGTGAAATTGAGTGTGTTTCGAGTAATCCAATTTCACCAAAACATAAAAAATATATCAAATTTGGTTAACAAATATTTACTACCCATATTTTATCTTACAGTTATATTACGAGCGCATTTAGCTTAGAAAAATAAATTAAATTATATTCTAATTGAATTATACACGCATAATTAACGCCTATTTTGGTTCTATTGGTAATTAATTATGTATAAGATTATTAATTTATATTTAATGATTGAAATATATTAAGAGGATATTTGGTTTGGAGAAATAGGATTAGCTGTTGGCTTTTTTATATCAACAGCAAATTGATTTTAGATGTGTTTGGTAAATATTTTAGGGAAAATTACATTAAATTTTTTAAAAAATTTTACACATTTTCACAATTATATCTAATTTAAAAAAAAATTGAATTTAATTATATGAACTTTTGGTTTCGTAAAAAAATCTTGTATCGGATATAAAGCATCTCACACCAATCTTACATGGAAAGAATTCTTGATTTCAAACTCCATCAAATCCGTTCTTTAAAGAGAGATAAAAGTATGGTTTAAAAAAAAAAGAATTAATTATATAAGAATATATATTATTATTCATTCTTAATTCTCTTATGATTATATTTAAAAAATTTTATTTTTAATTATTATATTTTCAATTTAATAAAAAAAAATCCGAACTTGTTGCCATGCACTAAAAGTCATACTTGTTGATTTTTATAAATCAGTCCCCGCATTATATCTCTTCTGGTAGAAATAATATTATATCGTATCATAGTCTTAGTGTTTCCTGATTGAAAATCTTGAAGCAATCTGTATCTACTTTGAAATGGAGAGCAAAGAAGAACTAAGTGATTTCATTTTCCCCTACGTTAATGTCTACAAAGATGGAAGAATCGAGAGACTTGCAGGCACTGACATAGCTCCACCTGGGTTAGATCATGAAACTGACGTTATATCAAAAGACACCATCATCGTACCACAGGCTGGTGTTTCTGTCTCAGCCAGACTTTATCTTCCCAATTCAACTAAATCCCATAACAAATTACCTCTTGTAATCTACTACCATGGTGGAGGCTTCTTCTTATCCTCAGTTGCTGATCCCAACTACCACCATAGCCTGAACAAGCTAGTCGCCATGGCTAATATCTTACTCATATTAGTTGACTATAGATTAGCCCCAGAGAACCCACTTCCAGCTGCATACCAAGATTCATGGACTGCACTCGAATGGGTAGCTTCGAATCAAAATAACGAAAACTGGGTTCGAGATTATGCAGATTTCGAGCAGGTTTTTTTAGCAGGAGATAGCTGTGGAGCTAACATGGCACATCACCTTGGTTTAAGGATTAACAAAGAACATGATAGTCAGCTTGGCCTGAGAATCCGAGGAATAGCTATGATTCATCCTTATTTCTGGGGGAAAGATCCTATAGGAGTTGAAAGAATTGATCATGCAAGAAAATTGATGGTGGATAAATGGTGGTTGTTCGTTTGCCCATCTGATAAAGGATGTGATGATCCTATGATTAATCCATTTGTTGATGGAGAAGCAGAGATTGAAGGATTGGGTTGTGAGAAACTGGTGGTGATTGTTGCAGAGAAAGATATATTGAGAGATAGAGGAAAGCTTTATTATCAAAATTTGGTAAAGAGCGGGTGGAAAGGGCAGCCACAGATTTTTGAAACTCAAGCGGAAGATCATGTCTTTCATATATTTGATCCTAATTCTGAGAATGCTATTACCTTATTTAAATTTCTGGCTACTTTCTTCAACACTGCATAAATTTGATTTTTTTTTTTCTTTTTATTAAAAAAATTTCTTTGTTTTATGCAGGCAATTGAAATTTTAGTGGAAATCCTTCTGTTGTCTCTAGTCAAAAATAGAGTTTTTTAATATTATGTATGTATACGGGTTGGAACTGTGAACTGGCGGTTCACGGTCCCATGGGTAAGGAGACCCTTCTCTCCTCGGGTTCAGTCAGGCTTGGGCCCGAAACTAGTATTGTCTGGTTTCAATCCTTATTTTACCAGTAGACCGGATCGGTTCAACGGGCAAGCTCGGCATGCGACCATCCTTAGATATATTTTAGTAATGGTATGTTTGTAGTTTTATCTCCTGTTTTTTAAATAATAGCAGGAAATTCATTCGTAATAAAGAAATTAATATAGATATATAATGAGAGATGAAGTGACAATACCGATAACAATTTTGGGTTTGACAAACTCTTCAAATAACAATATAATAGTAACAGTAATGAAGATTTGGTGTTGATAGCACGTAAAAAATCATGATTACTGTAGTCATCGATTATGATGAATCGAGTCATAGTGTTCTAAGATAAATTAAGTTTGACCACTAATGGCATAAGCTGTTGTCAGTGGAAACTATATTTAGATTAGGGAGAACTTTAAGTTTCGATCAAAATTATAAATTTTAAAAATTTTTAATTTTATCGAAACATGCAATCAAATATTGCATGACATGAAAATATACTTTTCATGTTAACTTTAAGTATTTATCCATAACTTTTAACAAAATATATTTTGTAACTTTTATATATAATATTCATTTTGTCAATATCATTCCATGATTTTATGAACAAAATGGAAAATAAAAGGATTAAATCAAATTTTTTATTACTGAGTTCACCAAGTACGCAAACCAAACAAAAAGACCAAAAACTTTAGTTACATTTATGAAACTCATTTTTGCTAGTTCTTGATGTATGATCACAAATATCTTATTCTTGTAAATTTATAAACTACTAATATTTTAGAAACTTTTCTCAATATTTTCTTTTAATGCTCATACCATATGAGAGAAAGAAAATTTTTTAGAATAAAAATAATTTTTGCTTGAGAAGAAACTGAAGAACCAGATGAAGAAGAACAATTCTAAGAAAGAAGAAGAAGGAGATTAAAATGAAAAGAAAGAAAAATTGGCCCGAAGGCCAAAGAAAAAATTTCCACCTCATTAAATTTAATGAGGTTGCAGCAGACGAAATTTTTACCTTTTGTTTTTTAATTTGGTTTATAATGTAATGATGGTGTATTAATTGTGTAACTCATTTTTTAACTATCATTATTAATTATAGAATCAATTTTCTCTTTTATTTTTTTAACCATGGTAATTACTTTAATATACCAATATGGTTAATTTAATTAACAACTTAATTAAATTATTATAATTTTAATTAACACTTTAATTAACATTATAAATAAGAGAAATAGTTAAAATTAATCAATATTAATTTTAACTCAAAAATATAAGTGATCATTTCTAATTTAATTCTCAATTAAATTACTCCCCACATCTTTATATGGACTAGACTAATAATTTATTTGGTGTGACTTATAAGGTCAATAATTTTATCGAAACGAAAATATAATATTAGCTCCTTAATATTATATCGGACACAATTTCCGAATTCCTTGTATACCCGGATATATTTAAATATCCTTCCGGAATTCTCCTTTTAATTACCGATAAAATCACAAATATTATTTTGACCTCTAAATCATAATATTAAGTCCTCTTGTTATGATCTCGATATTGATTAGGTTCACAACATGTCAAACCCTATTAGTCAAATAGGTTATTATGTGAATATTGATGTATTCAATAATAGAAAATTATTAGTGAAGGAGTTGAAATTAAAAGAATTGAAAATTTGGGGGAAACAATTTTAATAAGAAAGAAGTGATGAGGATTTTATTAGATATTTTGAGTTGATTAAATAGAAAGATAACTAAAGACTAAGAGAGAGATTTATTATATCACATCATGACATGCAAGGTATCATGTGGCACACATGCATATTAATCAAACCTTAATCTAGATATATAAAGCCTTGGATGACCCCTTTTTTTTTTACCCATCTTCATTTTCCTCATGGTCTAGCCGAAACCCCCTCTCTACTCCTCTTTATTCTTTTATCCTTCATAGTAAATAAACACAAAGACGCTTATGGTGATGGGTTGTTGAAGACACCAAGTTGTCTTGAGTTAATTTGAGGGAAAGCCAAGATATCTATTCAAGGTATAAGACCCATTTAGAGTTTGGTCAAGTCAGGAGAAGGAGGAGGAGGATGAGTTTGCATGTGATAGAAGTCTTATTGGAAGAGTGAAACAAGCTAAGAAAGTGATGAAATAGCCTTGCATGTGGAATTCAAGGTATATAATTGGTAGAAAAAGAAAACTTAATTTAAGTTCTGAGTTAGATTATAGAAGTTGCATCTTAGACAAGTTGTGTTCATATATCTATAACTTTTGCTATATAATCTGGATTGAAGTGATTCTAGCTTCTTTGATTCTCTTAGATATATACCTAAATTGATTATGCATAACAAAAAGTGAAATTTGTTTAGTAGCTATGTGAAAAAAATATTGTAAAATCGGGTGTGAAAGCTATCTCAAAGCTAACAGTTCGATTTTAAGTGAAGCAGTCTGTATTATTTTTCTTATATCTTGAGTTATATAATTTTGAATTACTAGACTCTAAAACCAAACTAAACTTAACATCTAGACCTAAAACTCTCATGAAGAAAATATTGCTAAATTTCCTCATTTTTGGGTCCAAAATATTGATGTAATTTGAGATTATGAACTGTCTAAAATGTCTTGAATAGTAAGTGATGGTTTAGTCATAACTTTTTCTCTGAGAGACTTTTGAAGGTGATTTAAATTGGGTTAGAAAGTTAACATCTGGGATTATATTTTCATGAAGATTGTAATGTGAAAATCTATATATATATTTTTTAGGTGTAAAGGTAGAACTAAAACAGAGTATGAAATCTACCTATAGTGACAATGTAGTTTATAAGTGAGCAGCCCCTACTAAGTTAACTATAACTTTTGATATAGAAATTAGATTCAAGTGATACAAAATTATGTGAAAAGCTTACATATAAAGGTATAACTTTCATTAAGACTATAAAGTGAAATAATGTCAGAAAATAGGTCAAAAATATAAATCAAAATCAGATTTTGAAACTGCCTACTGCATCTTTTGATTGAATAATCTTCAATAATTTTGCTTGTAACTTCATCTATAGATCTTTGATTTAAGTGAAACAAGAATTTACTGAAAGCTTAAACATAGCATTATAACTTTCTAGAAGAATGATAAATTTAATTTTGCTAAACACTAGCTCAAGAAGGGACCACAAAACAGAACAAGTGTAGAAAGTAGTAATGAAATATAATGTTTTATGAATATATAGCTTAATTGTGGTTTTAGATATTAATACATGGTTATGATCATTATAGGAAGTGAAGTAGAGGGTGGGGACAACCGCAAAAAGGATTAAGCAAACTTCAAGCCTTGTTGTTTTGTTTAGTTGCCCTATACAGGTATGTACATAACCACATTTGGGTTTAATTGAATACTTGTATGTTTGATTGTATGCATCAATGTGTGAAATTGGATGATGAGTATAGAAATGCTTTTATTATAGTAATCATGTATGAATGAAGTACATCATCATGTTATTTTGCTTGGTATGCCTTTGGAGATTGAGATGCTTTTTGACATGTGAACAACTTAAATGCATGACAATGGAATTTGGTATGATTATGACTAGTGAGAATTTTATATTTAATTTAGAATTCATGTTCTTGTGGCATGAAAATGATTTGCATAAATTTGCTTTTGATTAATGATGTGTTCATATTTGTTATAGTTTTATAGTTGCTTCTAGTTGTTTAGTTTTCTTGTTTTTATGTGATTTATAGATAAATTTGATATCTAATTGTGTTTTTCATGATTTTAGGTTTTAGGTGGAGGAAAGGAGCATGA
>CATIWF010108459.1:0-13995 GCA_949630135.1 Balakata baccata
TAACAACCCAACATCTAAAAGGACTCTCGTTCTTGCCATATTAATGGAAGGTGTTAGTCATAATATTTTAATGAGAGATTTTCTTATTTAAGTCTCATCATGTTATATGCATGCATTATATACCATCCATCACAAAAGATATATAAGATAGCTAACTATACTATATGGTCATGATTATGGAAAATTTCTAACACCAATCCTTAGTGCCAAGAAAAGATTAGTTAGGTCAAACCTAGATAGAATGCATGAGATTACAACATAGATTGAAACAATTTCCTATTTTATGTCTTCTTGTATTGGCCTCCATCTCCATTGGCTTCTTGCACTTCAATTATAGTCTATTCCTATGTAATATAATTACATAATTCTTAATAGAAAATCTCGAGTTACATTTGAGGGGAGTAAGATGAGAAAAGAAATACAACATAAGAATAGAGAAGATAGGGACACACATGCCCTATTTACCAAATACAAAATAATCTTATGCTTGAACAATCATGTTGATCTAGTCCATAATCAAGCCATCATGCCAAGCCATAAACCCTTAACATGCATTCTCTAATGTAAAAATAAAGATAAATTTGAAAATAACATCTTGGATTCCCTTGTATGCACAGTTTCAACAATTGAACCCTAATGCTAGATTATTCGGCCTTATGCGTGAAAATTCATGTATATTTATTATTTAATCACATTAAATAATCATACACATACTTAGAAATATTTTCCAAAAATAAATTATACGAATTAGACATAAATTTGATCACATCAATTTTAAACTTAAAATTGCCTACTTAGTCAAATTAATTATTTCCTATTTCATCTATGTAATTTCTTAATTAAAATTAATTTATTAATATATTCAGTAAATTAAATTTAAATATATCCAATAGCTAATTAAGATCATACTTATCTAAACTAATTATTAATTAGATGCTCAAAAGGATTCTACAAATTAAATTTCGAATTGCATACAACAATCCCAGTCATACTAGGACTCTAATGGCACTTTCCAAGTCTAAGTAGAATTAATTATGAATTTTCTTCTAAAAAATTTCCAGATCTTCATATCATCAAGTTTAACACCTTATGATCAGTTTAAAATAATAAAATTAATTTATTGGAATTTCAAGTCATTATTAATCAAATTTCCAAAACAAATTACACACTTGTCAATTTGAATCATTTATGACCTAGAAAAATTATGGTGATACAAAAATTAACCAAATTAATTTTGCATACTTTGAACATCTAGATAACATCAGACACAATTCATAAACATGAATTAGAGGTACTAGACATGAAATTATATTAAGAAAATCAAGCAAATATCAAACAGCCCCATCATCATGGTAGCTGCCCAACCCTACCTAGGATTTTTGTTTGCTAATTGATTAAAAATGATTTTTACTTCAATTAAGGACTCATCCAGAGATTAAAACACATCATAAATATATCATAAACATATTTGAATAATCACATTATCAAACAAAACCGAAAATCCCTTTGAAACACCAAGTTTGACTACACTAGGTTTCCCAAAACTTAGTTTTTCAACAATTTTGGCATAATTACGATTTTCACATTTAAATCAGATTTAAATTATTCAAAATTCATTATAAACATTTAATATTATGATATTAATAAGTTTGATAAAGAAAATTAAGTTTTTAAGGCCATAGAGCCATCCAAACCAAAAATGCAATAGAGAGGGATTTCAAATTGTTCTTTTCGACCATGTTAATGCTTAATTAAATTAAAATTAATTATGACCTTCATAGGGTGGCTATGATACCACTGTTAGAATTTTAGAAATGTATCACATACATAATCAGAACGAAATTTAAAATTTTTATAAATCCAAACCATGAAATGCCCTATGAATTTCATAACTAATTAAAACAATCAACATAGTTTATGTATTTACCTTTAAAATCTTTTCAAGTTTTTTTTGCCTTTAAGTGGGTTGTAGTAAACCACTACTTTCTAGAAAATTCTCTAATGAAGTCCACTGAAGAGGATTCAAGAAACCAATAATAGAAACAATTGATTAAAACTCCAAGGTGCTAGTAGGGAGAATTAATGCAAGAGAGAAAGAAGAAGAAATTAATTCTCTAATTAGTTTTTCTCAAGTATGGTTGCTGTAATTTTGGCCTTAAAGTCTCTTTTATATGTGTTCTATTTGCCCTAGGGCATAATGAATCCAATTCCAAGTAGAATACACAAAAAAGAGTCCAAATTTGACAAGGAGTGCCACAATCGGCAAGTTGCTAGTCTTGTGGGTCTGCTGGCTGCACGCTAGCAAGTGTGCTGCATGCAGTATAGGCCCACAGCATTCCAACATGGGCCCACTGATGTGCTCACACTAAGCATCTCATGCTCACAAAACTTTTTTGCATTTAAGACACTTTTCCCGCGCTCGAGAAATTTTTCCTTGCACGCAAATTCGTCAAGTCTAAATTTTTTCTCTCTCAAACTTAAATCAAATATAATTCCATTTTGCTCTTTCATTGCTCTCTTTTATGTGTGACCCAATAGGTTCCCGGCTATGTTGGCCACTCAAATTATCATATAATTTGAGCAAGTGATGAGCAGTGTCTAGCATACATCATAACCCTCAGGTGGCCGGAAAGGTCAGTGGTCTGACTTTGAACCCTTCCATTAACATGTACATTGTGCAAATTATTCTTTCTCATTACTATACCTTATTTAGTTCAGCGTATGGACTATGTATCAACTCCCAACAGACTAACTACGTCACACCTAGCCCTAATGATATTAGTTCTTATTCGTAAGACTCATTACTCTATAGTTATGTGCTTGAAGAGTTTCTTCAAATCATTTCCACTCCAGTGAGAGATTCCCAAATAATGATATCTGCAAGAGGTTATAGGTATACACTCCTTCTATCAAGAGTTTCTTCAAATACCTCAGTCTGCACCCATTCATCCCCCTATAAGCGACCTCAATAAAGTAACAAGGAAAGATGTTAAAGTGTCAGGATCAGTATCTAAGATAACCTTGAGCATTTCACATCTAAGGATACTTACATGCTTGCCATGATGATATCATAATTGATATTGAATAGATAATCCGCATGTTGATTCTCATTGTAGCTCATTAGATGTGCTTGACTACACTTAGGAAGCATCCATATGTTAACTTTAAACACCTCATGCTTATGATTTATGACATCAATCACTTGAACCATTCAAGAAGCATTACATATGCCAGTCTATCTGGATTAACAATGTCTAGTCTTGTTAATCCTATAATTAGGAAATTTTAGATATAAACATAATTACATATGATAAGCATCTCACAATCATGATCTCATCATGAATTCCTTCATGTTATGCATTATATCATGGACTTCATTAATTAGTTTAAGATCGATATCAATTCAAATTTATGAATACTAAAGTTATGCGTTTATTAAATAAATATGGACATTAAGTGCTAAAGGTGATGGCCTTTAGAGCACCTCTTTAACAATCATCTTTCATAATCACCTATGACTTAATTCCATCATTACCCAACAATCTAACACTTCATAACACAAGTTCACATAATCTCTATGTAACACTAATCTACCAATTCACAATGGTCTCAAATAGATAGAAATGGTTGAATTTCAGAAGAAGAAACTAATCTTGTTGATTCTCCAAGGTTGGCCAATGTCTCCTCCATTTTCTCTTCCTTTTTCTCTTCTTTCCTTCGCTCGCTCTTGCCCACTAATGGTGAAATCTCCTTAATTACTTAGTTTTTCTCTCTCTAAATTCTTCTTTTCTTCTCTTTTATAAGCTTAAGTGACTCAAATATGGAGGGTTGGGATTTGTGAAGGGGCAGTGGATGGCAATATGAAGGAAAAGATGAAGATGCATTAATGATTAGTAGAAGAATGAAGAACTTGCTCCCATTTTTTACTTTTATACCAAGGTTAAAATTTATGTGTCCATTAGTTAACCTACTCCTTCTTCCCATTAGTTGATTAACTTAATTAATCTTGATTAAATTTTAATAATGAGAAATTCCTCTCTTGCCCTAAATTTCTCTCCTTACAAATTTCCCTCAATAATTTCAATAATACCGATTTTGTCAGTAGGATAATTTTATTTTATTTTTCTAGTTCTTACACCAAATCTTTTAATTCCCTAATAGTAATATTCCTACTTATTTTCTCTTATACTTTATCATTTTTTCATGTGTTCAAATTTAGACTCCGATTAGATTGACATGTCCGATTATGGCCATGCGCGATTGGGTCCTAAATCGCTGGATGTTACAGTAATTTTGTCATCTTGTCCCATACATGTATTATCATAAACATTTCATTTAAACATGTACATTTTATAAATGTTATTCACATGAAACACATACATACATATTGATTTTGGCGTGAACGTGTTCACGAGATAGACTTGCCACAGGTCGGTTTATCGCAATAGGAGCAAGTCATACGTGTTTAGTTATAATTTAAATAAGGACACAAGATATTGAAAATGAAATTAAATAAAATGATTAAAATTGAAATAAATGAAATTTGGCATAGTTAAATTATTTTGATTGGACAATTTGACTAGATAGTATTTTTAGCACTACATACATGTAAATATCTAGAGAAAATAATAAAAATGAATAAATAAATAAATTAAATATCAATTAATCAGAAAATTTTTAAAAAAAAAGAAAAAAAAAGTATAAGGAAGAAAGGATAAGGCAAGGCAGCTTTGGCTTATCCATTTCTGCCTATTCTGTCTTTTCACAAAATTTGAAGAGCCATTTCTCCCTAGCCCATTTCTTCTTCTTCTTCCCCTATAAGAGCCTTTATTTCTTCATTGTTTCACTTAAGTTTTGCTATAAATTCAACCCTTGCAAGTTTGTTCTTGGTAAGTAATCATCTCTTCTTATTTAAGTGTCCATTATGACTAATTAGGGTCTATCACAAGCAGTGTTTTGAAACTCAATTTTGAAAGCAATACAGACTGATTCTGGAAAGGTGTCAAACATAACACTTATAGAATTATGTCTTAGGTTTATGGATATATAAATAGTTGTGCATGATTTGGTGTCTGTGGAAAGATATTGGCATCGGACTGGAACTGGTTCAATTGAGGAACCTAGCTGAATATTCTACAATTTTGATTATTTTTCTATATGATAGCCGATATTGTAGGAAACTGAAAACATAAAAGTTGTAGATATATGTGTTATCTAGTTGTATACTAAATTTTAGGACCAGGTTATGGGCGGAGCATGAGTTATGGGTAAGAGAGTCATATCTATTCCATATTTGAGCTGCCTACTTAATGTCATGTGTAGCTCCAGTCAGTTTTTTCCAATTTTGAACTCCTTGTAGACATAATCTGTAAATGGTAAAATATTAAAATTTTAGGCACATGTCTTAGCTAAAGTTTGGCATAAGTATCATCTAAATATATTATGTATTGTATGAGTTATGGCTTTCATAATTCGGACTGGTTAGGATGCCAGCCCTATTTCTGACCAGTCATAATTACCCTACCATATAAGGACTTTAGAGGCAGAATGGATGAAAGTTATCAATATGAAAAATGATCTATTTTAAATATCTAGGTATATACAAAGTTTCATAAAAATATAACTTACACATTGTGAGATATGAAGAATCAAATTTGGTGGCCCAAAACTACCTAAGGGCATAAACAGGGTAGAAAACAGAACATGAATATAGATTGCATCAAAAATTACACAATGGTCCAATTGTTTTGCAATATAGATATGTTATATTTCTACATGTTAGCTTTAATTAGAAATAAGAATCATACAAATTGGACTAGTATAGAAAAATTTATGAGTTACTAAACACATGAAGGTCACACTGCCGTAATACAAAACCCTAGTTAGTGGTCCTTAAAATGCATATTTCAACTTGTTTAAGTTTCATTAAGTTTATTTAGCTATTAATTGACCAAGTATATATTCAATTAGGTCCATAGCATATTGGAGAGCCTCAAGGAAGGGAAAAACAGTAAGTGATAGGTTTAGTAGCAAAAGAAAATGTGAGATTAATTATCAAACGATTTCTTTAGTACGTGTGATTATTATGTGCTACGTGTAATGTGATTATTATGTGTAATGTGACTTGATTTTCTTTATTTAAATTACATGATTGCTATGATATGGCCAATGAGACTATATTGAATGTAAAGTACATGTTTGTATTATATGTATAGGTTTTCTTTGTATAAGGCAAAAGTTGACTGAAATGTATAATGATTGTTGCAAATGCATATGCATATGGACTTAAAAGGTGTTGTGATAAGCTAAATGTCATTGTAAAGCAAAAGAAGAGCCCTATGGCCCAAACAAATGTTCAAAAATAAAAGAAAGGCCAATGGCCTAACAAATGTGCAAATGTTACAAATGATCAAGCTAGCTAGCAAATGCAAGTGTTCAAATGGAAATCTGGGATAGTGTCTGTTTAGCCTGGTCAGAACAAAAAGAAATTGACATAAGCATAAGCAAATGAAATGTTTATATGATTTAATATCATTTGTATTCATATGATACTGATAAATAGAATGACATGTAAAATGTGTACGAATGGTGAATTATTACTTGTAATTGTGATTGGCTTGGTATTTTAGAAAGCTTTTAATGATTATTCTCATTGAGTCACAACTCACCATATTGCATAATTTTTTAGGAAGAGTCGAGTAATTAGCTCATTTTTGAGGTGCATGCACTATTGAAGACATGGATCATAGGTCATCAGCCGAGCCTCACCAATCTCTCTCATTTCGTTTCACATATGCATGGGGATATGTCTTTTATGTTTTCAACTATATGTCTACATATGTATAATGTAGTGATGTGATATATATATATATTATGCATAAAGTCATATTGTGATATGATCCAAACAAAAATTATCCCTCGCTATAAATAGGATACTGTCTTATTATATGCAATATATGATAACATGATTAAGTATAAGTGGTATCCATAGGTATAAGGTGTTACAATATGACAATCATATTCCTTTTGGGGTTTTAGTCTGGTGACTCAATCATATATTTTCTTATCAGTGGGAACTCTTTCTATTATTACATCATGTCTACCATTTGATTTCTCTAATCAATTGGTAACATTCGATACATGTTTGGATCCTTGATGAGGCCATGATTCCTTTCGGTCATCCAATGGCACCATTGTTATTCCAATCATATTGAATTAACAATGTTAGGAATCATTTATAACTTGTGATGAATTTTACTTATCCAAACCGCTTCCTTAGCTGCCTTGGAAGCTGCAATGTACCTTCAGTTGTGGAATCTACAATAATCACCTATTTAGAACTCTTCTAATCAACTGCATAACCATTCAATATAAATATATAGCACGACTAGGATTTTGAGTTATCCTTGTCAAACTGGATACTGGCATCCACAATCTTGGTTATGTTAAGCTTACTTTCTCCTTAAATCAAGAATGATCCTTAATCTTTCTCAAGTATTTAAGGATGTCCTTGACAGTCACCCATAAATCCCTTACGCGATCATATTGATATCCACTTATGACACTTAGAGCTTGATAACCATTGGGCCTAGTACATAGCATAGTACATAATGGATCCAATAGCCTAAGCTTATGGAATCCCATCCGTGCTAGGCCACTTGTCTTATGTCTTTGAACGTAGAGAGGGTAATCCTATTAATCATAGTAATTGATCATTTCATAGACTGTTTCATACTAACCACTTTAGCATCTTAGCTATGTAGACTAAGAAAGACTGAGTAACCTCTTAAATCTTAATCCCATTTTGATAGGTTACTTTTAAAATCTTTCTTGGAGAATTATTTTAGAGTAATAAATTGACTAACTTAGAATTGTGACGTTGTTTCCTAGGTAGTATGTCTTTCACATTATACACTAGAAACATGACAGCACTCCCACTAACTTCTTGAAAACACAAGGTTAGTCCACATTTTGTGAGAAAACAAACTCTTTGATTGTTTCATCAAATTTGGATATTCCAACTCTTAGATACTTTCATCAATCCATCAATGGATTTTTGCAATACACATCCCATTTAGCCATCATTATATATGAATCTCCTAGGTTATGTCATGTACACATCCTAAGTCAGATTTCCACAGTGAAAGCTGTCTTCATATTCATTTAGAAAATCTCATCATCATGAGTAGTAATGGCTAGAAGTAATATGATGGATTTAAGCATAGTATGTGAAGTACAAAGTCTTATCAAAGTTAACCCTTGTCTTTGATGACGTCCTTCAACTATCAACCATAGCTTTATAGAGAATTATGTTACCTTCCATGTTGGTTTTCATCTTGAACACCCGATTGCACCCAATGGGCTATGTCCCTTTAGGTGGGTCAACCAAGGTCCATACTTGGTTTATAGATATAAAATCCTTAGACTTATGACTCACAACCATTAGTCGTATTCTGAACCTTTAAGAATCTCTTCATAAATACTAGGCTTATCATCCTCTATGAGAAATATGACCTTTTGTTCACTTATGAGAGATCTATATCTCTTATGAACAACTCGTATCCTACTTTACTTATAATGTTCTAGTGTCTTATAATCTCTTATCGTTACTTCATCTATATGAATAACATATTTAGTTTTCGCCAGTTAATTCATGTCTATTTGAGCATCTTGAACTTCATCAAGTTCAATCTTATGCCTACTATCTTCTTGTAGAAGAAACTCTTTCTCTTGAAACATAACATACTTTGAACAAACACCTTTTACTCAAATAGTGGTAAAATTAATATCCAAAATACTCTTATTGGATCTCCCACATGCAGACATTACATTAGATTTAGCTTTTAGCTAATCTAAAATTATCATCTTCCTTTAAGCAGGATAATCCTAAACTTTCATTTATGAAAGAATAGGATTTATGTTATTTCATATCTTATATGGAACAACATCAACTGACTGATAAGGTACTATATTTATCACATAAACATAATCCCATATGCATAACCATAAAAAGAACATTAAGGAATTCTAAAAGCTTATTATGTACCTCACCATGTCTAACAAGATTCAGTTTCTCCTTTTAGGCACATCATTGTGTTTGGAATATAAATTGGAGCCAATTGAAATAAAGTCTCATTATCTCTTTAGATGACATTGAAACATTTAGCTTAAGTATTATTTCACTTAGATATAATTTAAGTGTATTAATACTTTTGCCAAATTGTTCCTTCCTTTATTTTGAATTCTTTAAACGTTTCAAAGCTTTCAATTTGCATCCCTTTATATACAAATAACCAAATTATGAGTAATCATTATTAAGGGTAATGAAGTATACAAAACCATTTATGGCATGCATGAACGTTGGTCCACATACATCTATATGTACAAAGTCCATTAGTCATTTTGCTTGTTCATCCTTTTCACAAAACGGTCATTTTGTCAACTTGCTTAGTAAATGAGATTCACATGTGTCATATGATTCACAATTAAATGACCTAAGACCATAACTTATCATGTGATTCTCTTTTATATACTCGAGTTGACAATGCCATAATTTATGGTTTTTATCATCAACCCTTAAAATTTAATATTGAGGATAGAATTAAGCATGTAACGCCCACAAACTAAGGCCTAGAAGAAATGTGGAACATGAGGGGTATTATGGTAATTAAAAGTATTATGGATTAAAATTGGTTTAAAATGATGAATGTGGGCACATCGCGCTTACAATTCAAGGATCATGGTTGCGATTCCCAGAACAGGCTTGCAGTTAGACGGTTACTCTATTTAAACCCGATCTTATTTTGTCTTTTTCATTTTTTTGACAACCCTAGCGACCTCTAGACACCAAATCTCAACCAGAGAGCTATTCCTTCACCCCATTTGGTTCCCCATTATTTAAACACCTTAAAAACACATTAGAGATTATTTTTAAAAGGGATTAAAGTAAGGGTTTTGGGTATTTTTCCTCAAGAACACATGGTTGAGTTGAACAACCCTATAAGCTAAACTCCCCACCTGCATTCTGGAATTTCCAGAGGTATCTCAGTTAGTGTTTTATTTCCCTAACACTCTTAGATTGAGTTTAATGGTTTATTATCAATAAAGTTAGGGTTTTGTCAATATTTCCTTTGGGTTCCCTTAGAACATAATATAATGAACATTTCATGACTCCTAACTCATGTGATTGATGCTAGGGATGTTAATTTATTATCCATAAGACTCATTACCCTAATAGGATATGTCTATGAAGACCATCTTTAAGACATGTCCACCTCTCGCAAGGATTTCTGAGTAATGCTTTCCATAAGAGGCCACAAGTATACTCTCTTTCTATCAAGAGTGGTGAATCCCTTATTTGCTACTCAACTACCTTCGAATACCCTAAGCTATACCTAATCACCTCCCTAAGAGTGACCTCTAAGAGGCAAAAATGAATGGAGTCAAAGCATAGAATTAGTATCCAAGATAACCTTGGGCTTCTCAAGTCTAAGGATACTTGCACCATTTCTACAATGAGACTCTCACTGACATATGAATAGATAATCCATGTGATTGTCTCATGGCAGGTGATCTAATATACTTGGCTACTCTTAGCAAGCATCCACATGTTAATTCTAAACATCTCATGCTTACAGATTATGAGATCTATTGCCTGATCCAATCAAGGAATATAACATATGCTAGTCTATCCAGATTAACAATGTCCCATCTTGTTATTCCTATGACTAGGGATAATTTAGATAAAAACACATTTATACATGATAGGAATCTCACCATCTTTCTCATCATGATTTCCTTCATGTTGTGTTATATATCATGGACTACATCATTTGGTTTAAGTTCTATATCAATTCATGTATGTATTAACATAAAATATAATGCAATAATGCCTATATATATGTGTACATTAAATGCCTAAGGTAATATGAGATGGATTACATAAGTAATGGCATGTAGTAATGGTATTCAAATCTGTATATATATATATATCATATAATGGTTCTGTAATGATGTTATGGTGTCGAAAACATGTTAAGAAGAATTGCATTTGGAAATGTTGGATTCGTGGTACTATTGTAGAAGTCACACTTGTGATATGGGGGTTCTTGCTCGGGATATTTGTTGCGCTTATGACGCTCGAAGCACGCTCGTGACTCTCATGATTCAGCAAGCCCATTTTGTATTAATCATGACATGAGAAATTTAATGTGAACGCGATGACACATGGACCTTTCAATGACGTATCATATACAAAAGTGATACGTGGATGATTTATGTGAATCGATCATTATGGCATGACATGTTAATGTTGAATAAGTGATGAAAGGTTATATTATATGATAGACATGATAATTATGATGTTATGCTTGATGTACTATGATATGACATGCGATAAAGGAATATGTACATGTTGACCATATGGATAATAACGTGACAAATGATATACAAATATGATATATGGTTTAATCACATGATATTATATTGTATTGTTTATATTGACATGCAATATCATTGGTATGTTAGTATGATCACGAGATCAATTCCATTCAAATAAAGGAAATATGAAATGATAGAAATGCCTATACTCATACTAGGACTGACTATAGGATAGATGGCATGTCGTTAAGGGTAGTTACGGTATCGTAGTATTATATCATGCATTATTTATCAGGCAAGGTGGCTTTAGCTTCAAGAGCACCCTTAACCCATTATGCTAGCAATTATTTTATACAATTATGAGTCAAGTTGGCTTCAGCTTCGAGAGCACACTTGATTCAGGTACAGATATAGATAATTATGATTACGTGGGTAGGATGGCTTTAGCTCCGAGAGTGCCCCTATTCACAACTCATATCTGGTAGTCTAGTATAGAGTAATTGGGCAAGATAAAGGAAATAACGAAATAAAGCAAATATTTTACAAAGTTTGTGATTACAGGAAATGGCTTCCACTTACCAAGTATGCTACGATCATTAATTGGTTGGTTTATATAAGCATGGTAATACGTTGTTATTGGCATGATTTACTACATGTGAGACTTTGTTATAACATGGCTATAAGATATGAGTGGTATGACATGTATGATAGAATTTATATGATTATAAGTACCATTAAACTGGATAGCTTAGCATGTGGGTTTCCAGTAATACCCACTAACTATGCTCTAGCCATTTTGCAAGAATACATTACACATATAAGGGATAATTCAGTAATTAAAAGTAAGGATCTGAAATACATGTATATATGAGTTAGATTTAATGTCATAATGAAGTTATAATTAACGTATATGTAAGGTATAATCGAAGTATATTGGTCGGTTTTGGTTTTGGTTTCAAGAAAGGGTTGAAATAAATCAATAATTACGAAAAATTAAAGTGTCATGACCGTGACAATCAAAAAGGATGGATAAACATGACTGTTTAAGGTCGGTTGCTACAATAACTTTGCATGGCCGTGAAAGGGAACCTTCAGGACCATGAAAGGTGACTATATAAAGCTCTTTCCATTATCTTATCACAAATTTTCATCATCTTTTCCATCTTCAAAGCCCAAACCCCTTTCACACCCACCTAAAAATATAAAGGGAGTGATTCTTTATGGTTTTTGAGTGATTTAACATCAAAACAACAAAGAAAACAAGATTTGAAGAAATCATCTTTGGTGAGATTTTAGAGGAGAGAGAAAGTTGGTGCAAGAGAGCCCATGAGCTGCTTGCATGATCAAGGGCTGTTTCTACTTTTGAGAGGTAAGGAAATCCAAGAAAATCATCTTTTTGATGTGATTATGAAGTTATATGTAAAGATTATGTTGGTTAGTATGGAAACACCTAGAGGAAGATAAAAGGTGGTTAGATTTTGTATGTGTTTGTGATTTTTGAAGTTATTATAAGTGAGGTACCATGATATGGAGTAGAAATCGTGCATTATAACCATAGTTTGGGGAGTATGGGTTAGTTTGATGTTTTCGTCATACTACCATAGACTTAGCATTTAATATATGGTATTGTTTGTGATAGGAAGACAAGAGGGAGGAGATCGACAAGGAGAGTAGACATCTCTTTAGTTGAGTTTTTGTCAAGTTCCTAATAGAGGTTTGTACATATACGCATTGTTATTTGCTACTTAAATGTGATAATTGCATGTATAAAATGAAATATGCGCTTATATGTTGTTGAACATGCTTATTTTTTAAGTAATAGGATATTGTATACAATGAATGCATAACATGGCATGATCAAATGTTAGAAAGATTAATTACAGTATTTGAATATGTATAAATATGGTTATAAGTATGAAAATAACAAATGTGTTATAGGGGGTACGAGGCATGTATAAAACATGTGTTGTGAACTTGATTTTGACCCATTTTAGGGGTTTATTTTAGTTGTGATAACTTATTTGTTTTGGTGTCCAATGACCATGGATCAGTTCTATGCATGTTTAGGAAGTGATTAGGAGTGGAATTTCGAAAGAATTTGACCATAGACACAAGTTAGGACCTTTCACAACCGGTGTCACAACCATGCTGAATTTCTCATGACCATGACGACACTGTTCATAGTTGATGGAAAATAGAGGTAGTAGCTGTTAGACAAGTGCTCTTAAGGCAATCACCTTTAGCACTTATTGTACATGTTTATTTCATTAATAAGAGGCATTTTTATTAATTTGGTATACATTTGCATATGAAATGATATAGATCTTAAACTGATTAATGAAATTCCATGATATGAAACATAGCATGAAGGAAATCATGATGGGATCATGATAATGAGATTCCTATCATGTGTAATTATGTTAGTATCTAAATTATCCCTAGTCATAGGAACAACAAGATGAGACATTGTTGATTCGGATAGACTAGCACATGTTATACTTCTTGATTGGATCAAGTAGTAGATCTCATAAGCTATGAGCATGAGATGTTCAAAGTTAACATATGGATGCTTGCTAAGAGTAGTCAAGTACATTGGATGACCTGCTATGAGACAAT
>CATIWF010108499.1:0-14372 GCA_949630135.1 Balakata baccata
AGGATTTTTTATTTCAATTTTATGTATGAAAAATGTGGAAATTTGCTTTAACAACCGCCTATTGGCCCATTCTCTACAAGAATTGCAACTTAATTAACGAGTGGTGGAAATTTGCTTGCCCCTTTTCCCTTTCACTTGAAGACTTATTGTGCTTCAGTTTCTACTGCTTTTTCCATCTTTCTTGCTCCAATTTCACTGCCCTTTATCTCAACGTTGATTCTGAAAGCTATAGGGCTCTTGAATTCTTCTGTGATGGTATTTTGGTGGACCTTCCAGGGACTTTGTCCAGGATACAATGATTTGAATTCCTTCAGTTTCAATGGGAATACATTCTTTGTTCTTTGGGATATTACAAGAGAATGTTATTGGCTTGTGTGATTGTGAAGATTCTTCTATATGTAAACCAGATTGCAAAACAATTAACTTGTCTGGTTGTGATGGACATTCAAACGCAGCTCCTGATCTTTGCTGATGAGGAAAGTTGACAAATGTTAAAAATTGTAGATTTGAAATAGATAGATAATAAAAATGGTAAAATTAAAAAGATACCTGGTAAAAATAAAACAGATATCACTAGTATTTTGAAATAAAAAGTTAAAAATAAATAGTTTGTGAAATTTCAATATTTCCTCATGTTTTCAAGTAACATTGGGATAAATGCATAAATGGTACTAAATATTATCACTTGATTACAATTTGGTACTAAATTTTTTAATTATTACAATTTAGTATAAATTTTTTTTAAAAATATTATATTTTGGTAATCCTGTCAAAATTTTAATCAAATAAGATGATATGTATGTATGTCTATTGACATGCCATGTAAACCGGTCTTTTTTTACTAAAATTTTGATTTGAGTACTAAATTATAAAATTTCTGAAAATTTTAATATCAAATTACAACAATTAAAATATTTAATATCAAACTATAACAAAATAATAAATCAGCCCATTAAACATTTAAATTTTTTTTTTTTCAATGGGATACGTGTTTTGATTTTTTTGTGTTCACAACTTTACACTTGCATCCATCTCTGGGCCCACTACGCGGAGTGAATTGTAGTTGGTTAAAAAGATCGATGTTACATTGAAAAGAATCTTCATAAGACTGCCTGATACACGACAACATCACTGTTCTATAAGAAAAGAAGAAAAAACGTTGGAGGTAACCTACGAGTGAGTAATCTGCATCCGTTTTTTTTTTTTATTAGAAAGTATAATACATTATTGATTACATAATATAAGTAGTCATCTCCAAACACACTCTATAACTGCATTAAATTTCTATTAATATTAGTAGATGTTAGAAAAAAAATATTTAAATTCAATATTTTCTACAATTTTCACAAGTGAAAATAGCAACCAAACTATTCTTAATCGACATCAGCATCCATATATTTTGATCATATATATGTTATAGAATTGTCATCTCCATTACTGCCCTTAATTTCAAATGTAGAATTCAATCATATTCCCCACAAAGCTCGGCCATTCAAATTTGTGGTCATAACGTAAAAGCCGCCTTTCTTTGTCGTTTATGAAATAGGAATTTTTCTATTTTTTTATGAAATTGTAAAATCCATTAAGTAAATAGGTCTTGGAACTAATTAAGTGGTAGAGCTTAACATTTCAAAATGTATGCAATAATAATGTGTATAAATTTATACTAATTTTTAAAGAGTTGTTCCCAAAATAAAAATATTAGAAATTTATTTTTCATCCCCTATAGCTTTTTATATATTCGATTTAGGATTCTGACTCTACCATTTATCTAATTTTTTTTCAAGAGTTTATTAAAAAAAAAGTGTTGTCCAAGTCATCATAAGCAATAATTTTTACAATTAAATAATGCAGAATATGTTAGATATATTTTATATCTAATTATGGTTGTGAGTTTATTAATTTAGAAATAAATATATATTACAAAATAAAGGGTCATAAGAATTTGATCAGTTCTTTATTTAGGTAAGATTTCGTTAATTAATTTAGTGTGGATAATTAATATGGGTCAGATAATAATATAGATGTGATGGACGACTCATGATTATTATATTAAGTGAGTTAAAATTTAAGAATTTTATCATTTTGAATCAGAAAATGAGAAATGTTTTTGATGGAAACGTATTCAGATCGTTCTAGTCACTATTGAATTGACGAAATCAAATTTTTTTTTTATATTTTCTATTTCGATTAAACTTATTTTGTGCTCTAAATTTAATATTTTAAATCTTGAAATTAAATTTGGCTAAATTAATTTTCTATGTAATAATCTAACAAAATTTTATCTTTATGTATTTTGTTGCTTATTGCACGTTTAGTTAATTATCTAATATACGTACAGGAATTGATTTGATAACTTGGCGCGTTCGGATTAAATTTGTAGAGTTTGAATTATTTTTTAGTTTCATGTTGATTCGATTTTTAAAATGTTTTGAGTTAATTTTTTTTGAAATTTAAATTCATTTAAATTGTTAAAAAAATTGATTTATATATAAAAGAGATGTAGATTTAAATAGAGTGACATTATTATAGTACTAGTTTTGATTTAGAAATACAAAATAACAAGATTGATCCTATCCTTAGAAACCATTTTCCAAAAAAATGATGCATGTATCAATGGAACGTCATGAAATGAAATGTCCCTAATTTGATTTGGTTTTGTCCTCTTGGAAAATGGCTCTGCAACCACCAAATTATTTATCATTTCATCTAAACCCGATTTGAAAATCCCACCGCAAAAATATAAACATATAATATTTTATCTTTATTTTGTTTTCCATACTGAGCTTGACCCTTAAATTTATCACAATCCAAAATTAAATTTATCACAATCCAAAAATCGTTGATCACGTCATTCCTGGAAAAATTACCAATTTTATTTTTAAAAAAATCAAGTATATATAATAACCTTATCCCTTTTGTTGCATTACAAAAAAAATTCAAATTAATCATTAAATTTCAGTTCAATACTAATGATATTGTTATGAAAACAACAATACGAATAAGAATAAATGGTTAATTCAATATTCAAATAAAAAGATAAGAAAAATGAAGAAATAAATTTAAAATTTGTATTTCATGCAGTATTTTTAAAATAAATTCGCCTTCTACTACCGGTATTTAGGATAACAGGTGTTTGTCTCTCAGAATATAACATATTTCAAGTAGTTGTTGAACACACAACACTTACTTATAATGAACTGAGTATTTATCACATTTTCTATCACTTGAGAAGAAAAATAAGAAAGAGGAAGAAAGAGACTTTACCACAATAATTAAACTCAACTCTTAAAAACTTCTTTTCAACGCAAACCAAAAACTTCTGTTTATACTAAATGGAGAAAACATGAGATTAATTGTGATTAACTCTCAAAAAATAGTGAAATTAATCTTTGAAACATCAGAAAATAAAATTCCAAAAGATAAGAAGTTCAAAAAACTAATCTAGAACTCAATCCACACAGAGAGTGTGGATTAGCCATGCACACACTGCAGCATAACGACACAAGCGCGTCAGAGGTCTAGCCGTATGGATCCACACAACCGTGTTGCTTTAATTTCCAAAAAAAAAATGTAAAAATTGGGCTTGGTCTGAATCATGATATTTTGGGCTGATATTCGTGTATGTAGGTTGTGCATTGGCCTATCCCGAATCATGGATTTGCACCCCCTGCACCTGAACGCGCGAAAGAGAGTCTTCCATACTACTTTTTTACTCATGTAAGAATGTATCTTAATATATAAATACAAGTCTAACTTCACATTTTAGTGATGTAGGACAAATGATTCTCACTTTCATTTTTCCTTTTTATATCTCCTTAGTAAGAAGCCTACTTTGAGTTTCAATTTCTATTCACACATTCTCTATTTTGAACATATGAATACATTAATTCATAGTTTTCATGTCAATAAATATATATCCAGATCTTTTTTCTAAAACCGAATTTTGGGATCTATCCAAATTATCATCTCAAAATAGCTCGTAATCACAATTTTTCCAACAGATATAATAATAAAATGTGTAAGATATTAAATTTAAATTTTCAGTGGTACTCTTTATACTCTTTATACCAATAAAACAAATCATGTTAGCAATAATTATGCAGCCTCATAAACGATCCAGAAATTTTTTATTAGGATAGCAAATTTATAAAGTAACAAAAAAAAAAAAATATATATATATATATATAATTTACCATAATACGTAAAATTTTAAATTACAATTTATTGATGCAAGAAAAAAAATTAATAGAAAAAAAAAGTATAAATGAATTCTCATTTTTGAAAGTGATTTATAATATTGTATCGCTAATATTTAAATATAAATTTTTTACTACAAAAGTAACTAAATTAAACATTTAATAGAGTTAATACTACTATATTAAAAATTGAAATAAATTTAAAAAATAATTAAATTTATATAAAGTTTATATTTGAAATTTTGATTGAAATACTAATAAATTGAATGTTAGTTTATATTTGGAATTTTGATTGAAATACTAATAAATTGAATGTTTAGGAATGCAATTTTATATATTTATTTTTATTATTATTATTATAAATAAAAGGGAACCTCAAATTTTTTTTGTATCCGCCCATGCTCATAAATAGAGAAGATTCCAATATCCAAAAAAATGAGGATAATCAAACCCTATACTACTCAATTTCCATTTGATTATAAATCTTTGGGCTAAATGCATGATTTTAAATTTATTAAAATCCTCGCTCGATTTATTTTTTTAATACAATTTTTATAAATGTTGGATATTAAATCTACAATATTTTAGTTTTATTATAACTATTTCATGTGTAGTAATTGAATTAATTCTAATTAATTAATTAAAATTAATCAGAAAATATTTTTTCTAATGCATGAATTTAACTAAACTTAATAATAAAAAGGATTATTTATATTTTTTTCTGAAATTCCAAAATTTAATGAGCTTAATTTAATTGTATTTTTTTAGACCATTCTCATATATGTGACGTAATATAGATAATTGACAAAGTAGTAATATTAGGGTACTTTTTCAGGCTCATTTCTTTGTAGGCTTTCCTTCTTTTGCTTGGCTTTAATTTTATGTCTATTTCAGTTTTCAAAGGAAAAAGAAAAGACGTAATATTTGACCACTTTTATCTGACTTTAATATCATTAATCATAATATATAATTATTAACTAATAATAGAAAAGTTATTTTTATTTATATAATTATTAGTAATTATATGATTATAATAAAATATAAAAATATATATAATTGGCAGTAATCATAATATATAAAATGGAATATAACTGTCAATAATTATATAAAATAATATTACAAAAATCATAGAGAAAAACTATATATGTAGAATCACTTTTTTAATTTTTTTTTTATAGAATCACTCATTATAGTACTATTATACATTAAATGATTTAAAAAAATTTTGTGGGGTGCGTCAGGAGTAAAGAGATCTTAGAACTTTTTTTTTTATACAAGTTTAATAATATTTATATTTTTTCTCTTTATTTTTACTTTATTCTATTTTATAAAAAATAAATTGCTTTTATTAGAAAAAAAAAAAGTAATACATAACAAAAAAAAATAAAAAATCTTATAAAAAATTGAGGTGTATTAATTGTAACTAAAATAGTAAGTACGGTATATTTTCTAAAAATACCTTAAAGAAAACGACATTGTTTAAACACCAGTATCATATATTTAGACATCAGATAACAAAAAACAAGAAAAAGGAAATTCATGCGGTTGAAAATTGGCCACGAATTAAAATTTTCATTGATGGATGGGATTTACTGATTTGCTATTGATTATTCTTAGAGTATCATCCGCTTTCAAAGAAGAATTGTAAAGTGATATAATAATTATAAAATAAAAGTTTGCGAATTTCAAATAGTAAAAGAGGGAAGAGAGAATTTACAATGAATAAAAAATTGTAATCGATCTCACTTGTATTATTTAATAATAAAATAAAATAAATAATATATTATTAATTAATATATAATTAAGATTATAAAACTAATATAATATTAACTTAAATAATTTAAAATAATTAATAAAATTAAATATAATGAAAAATATTAATATATTTATTAATATAATTAATATATAATTTGTATTAATTAATTTAAAATAACTTTAAAATATAATTATGTGTTTTGACTAAAATAAGTATAATTAATATAGATTAACATTTTTTTATGCATTTGAGACAAGAACAATAATATCATTATTATTTAATTTTCATTAAATTTTATAATTTTTTTTGCAATTTATTAATGTTAATATATTTAACAATAAAATATAAGTTATTTGATTAATAAAAATATATAATATTTTAATTATTAATAGTGAATATAATATATTAAAATATTAACAGGATTTCATAAATTGAAATTCATGTCAATTACAGAAATGAAATATGTTTGAAATTGTAGTTGAAAATTTATTGATGTGGCAATAGGAACCATTGTCTACAATTGCAAACCAATTTCATTGATATGTCTTCAAAAAAAGGACGGATCTAGAATTTATGTTCAGTGGAAGTAAATTTAATTCAATAAATAATAAGAAAAAAGGTTCAAAAAAAATATTTGTAATTTTATACTTTTACAATTTTAAATATGATAATTTTTTAGACAAAAAAAAGTCTTACCATAATAATATTAAAAAATGTTTATTAGTGCTAATGTATAACAAAATTGGCATCAGTTGAGCGTACTTTAAATTATAAAAATGTTATATATTAGCATCAATTTAGTGTTTTCTAATATTATTATAGCCAAACATTTACAAACAGTTCAAACCACAACATTTTTTTGGTTCGAAAAAATATCGTACTTAAAATTAAAAAAAAAGTGAAACCACAAATAGGTTTTTTAAATTTTTTCCAATAATAAATAAAAAATTTTATAAAAATAACTGATGTTTAAAAAAATATAAATTATTTTATAATTAATTGCAGCATAAAAAAATATATCTTATAAATTCTATGGTTTAAAAATGACTTTTAAGAAAATATCCTATATAATATTAAAGTAAAAATCCTAATAAAAAAATTAATTTTTGGTACTCTAGGAAGAAAATTAATATAACAAAAATAAATAAGTAATTATATAAATATGAAATATTATTTACAAATATATGACATTAAAATTAAAACTACCAAATGATATTAATAAATTATAAAAGTAAAATATATATATATATATATATATTTGATACTCACTAGAGAGGAAAAAAGTTTAAAATTAAAAAAAAAAAGAAAAAAGAAATATAAAATAAAATAGGGAAGACAAAAAAGTAATCTATTTCTTTATAATTATTTTTTTATAAGAAAAATAATTTTATTGATTCAAACTAGTAATACATTAATTGAAACATAGATATAAATCTTATAAAAATCATAAAAACGAAACAGTGAAAAGATTCATAACATCCAGGTTAATAACATAATAAATCAACACAATGTCTATGCATTTGAAAATATTATAGTGATTAAAATATATATGACTTTAGTTCTATAACATACTAATGATTATAATTTGATTTGATATCTATGTTAGATCAAATATATTTATTTGTCTGAATTGTTCATATAAAAATAAAACGCTGCAATAAAATGATGAAAAATCAAACACGTCAACAAAACGGTAAAATCGCAAAAAATAAATAATCAAAATAAATATAGATTTATATGTAATAACTACTTATTTTAAAAATAAATTGATAGAAAGATGTGTAAATTGGTGATTTTAAGTTAAAAATAATCAAAAATCACCCCTTATTACTTAATAAAGATGAAGGGCTATAAAAAAAAAGAAAAATCTCTTTATAATTATTAATTAGTATACATATGTATAAAACTAAATTTAATTTTTTTAAATAGGAATAAATTACTGTATACATACAAAAAAAAATTTTAAAAATAAAAAAAGATATTAGAGAAGATTTTGGAAGCTGTGGGCTCAATTGCTCCCATTTCCCCATCCTATATCCGTCCTTGTTTGTATGGAATGAGATGGTTACGGTTGGTTGGTTTGTTTTTCTTTTTAATATGAAGATGTGATAATATTTATCAAAAGTGAATTTATGGATAATTTTATATATCATTTAATTAAATTTTGTTATGTGGGAATTTCTTATGGCATTCCCAGTCTTTCTCTTGAAATATACAGTGGCAGAATCAGGCTAACAGAGTTAGGAGTACATTTTTTTAAAGAAATTCCGAAAGTAGGGAAGTAAATATATATTTTTAGGAAAAAAATATTAAAATGGTGTAAATTTACATATTATTATATGCATTTTAAAAAATTAAGAAAGACAATTGTCCATCCTTATTATTTTTTGAATTTCCCGGTATCCACATCCGCATAATTCACCAGATTTTTTGAATGGATGTTAAAATTGTTAAAAAATTTAAAAAGATGTATATTACAAAATAATTATACTAAGGTAGTGTTAAGGTTGTAAAAAGTGAACAAAGTTGTGATTTTTTTTAATAATTAAGCCTATATTAATGGATTAAATAACATAATTTAGATAAGAAAATGCATTTACATATGTGGGTATTACTTTGTATTTTTTTTCCCCAAAGGATTTTATATAAATGTATTGTATTTTTTAATCTTTATCTATCCTTTTTGTTACATTCCGTATAATAATGTTGACTTTCAATTTAAATAATTTTTAGAATTGCTTTGACTTTTGTTTTTTTTTTTAATTTTTAATTTTATCTTTATATTTTTTATCACTTTATATTATATAAACACAAAATTTATAATTGTAAATTTTTTAAAAACGACACAAAGTAAGAGAAAAGAGTTCCCTTTTTTTTTTGGAAAGATGGGAGGAGAATAAAATAGTGCAAGAAAAATAAGAGAGTTCCAATTTTGGATGCTCCGATGTTAGAAAATGATACAATGGACGCCATTTCTGTCTCCTACCATTACTTTGAACTCAAATCACAATAATTTTTTATTAAAATCACAAAAAAAAAAACTTAGAATTTTCAAAAAAAAAACCAAACAAAAACAGTGCTTGCAATAATGGAGAAAAAGGTAAGACCCTCATTCAAACACGAAGATTTCGGCACCATCACAATTTATTAAAATAAAATTATAAATACATTTGATAAGTATATATTTTTAATTTATTAAAATATTATAAAGAAATTACAAATCTCAAATTTTTTTTAAAATCAAAACAAAACCAACAAACAAGAGAGCTTACGCCTATATTTTTGTATGCTTTTAAATTAGGGAATAAAAAGTATATTTTGATAATTAAATTTTATAATTTTATGTAGTTTACCCTTTTAATCATTATTTTTGAACTAAATTTATTCACTTAACTCTCTTCACTAACATTTTTTTAACTTATTTAGTATTTATTTATATAACACTTAACATCAACCTAAAGATAGTTTAGATAATTAATCAATTTAATAAAATTTCAATTAATTTATATTTATGAAACATTTAACAACCAATTAATTATTAACTAATTCAATAATATTTAGATTGATAAACTAAATTAAATTAAAGCTGATAATTACTAATCAAATTGTGTCTTGATTGATATTTTCACTTCTAAAAATTATAAGATATTTCGAATTTACTATACCATTGATCAATATTGATAGGAGTTTAACACATTTATAATATCGGTAAGAAAATGAGGTTAATTGTACAGATAGTTCCAAATTTTGTCGATTTATTACAATTTTGTACCAAATCTTTTAATTATTATAAATTGGTACTAAATTTTTTATAAATGATGCAATTTGGTACAAATCTTTAATTTCTAATACCGGAAAAATGATATAGCATGCAACGTAACTATAGTATCCATATCAGATTTATTTTCTCATAAAAATACATTCAATATTTCCAAAAATTAAAGAAAAATAAATTATACAAATAAATTATAAAAAAGAAAAATAATATATCCAATCGTTGTCGTTTTTGTTGGCAGCGAAAGCATTATTTGGATTGAGGGGAGTTCTAGGTTTCGGTTAAAATTATAGATTTCAAAAATTTTTAATTTTACGGAAACATGCAATCAAATATTACATGACATGAAAACACACTTTTCATGTTAACTTTGAGTATTTATCCATAATTTTTAGCAAAACATATTTTGTATTTATGTATAAAATCCATTTTGCCAAGATCATCCCATAATTTTTAAGAACAAAATGGAAAATAAAAAAATTAAAACAAACATTTTCTTATTGAGTTCACCAAGGTGCAAATCAAGCAAAAAGACTAAAAGTTTTATTTGCGTTGATAAAATTCCTTTTTTATAGTTTCAGATGTATAATCACAAATTTTTTGTAAAAATTTTGATGGAAGTCATGAACCTCTATTCCTTAATTCCAAAAACTTCTTTTGTTCCTTAATCCCAAAAACTTCTTTGGCCTTAACCCTCCCACCCTTTTATTAATCCTTCCTAATGAGGGTTGTTGGGTTTTTCTGACTTCCTCTTCTTTTTCTTTTTTTTTTTCCTTTCCTCATTTAACCTTTGTTTTTTTTTTAATTTTAATTTATGATACAACAATTGTATAGCTCATTTCTACCTATTATTATTAATCATAAAATCAATCTTTTCTTCTATTATATATAGTAATTACTTTAATGTACTACTATAATTAATTTAATTATTTAATTAAATTATTATAATTGTAATTAACGCTTTAATTAAAACTATAAATAGGAGAAATAGTTAAAATTAATTAACATTAATTTTAACTCAAAAATATAAGTGATCATTTCTAATTTAATTCTCAATTAAATTACTTCACACATCTATATATGGATTAGACTAATAATATATTTTGAATATGATTTATAAGGTCAATAATTTTATCGGAGCAATTTCTGAATTCCTCGTATACCTGGATATATTAAATATCCTTCCAAAATTCTCCTTTTAATTACCGATAAATCCCAAATATTATTTTGACCTCTAAATCATAATATTAAGATCTCTCGTTATGATCTCGATATTGATTAGGGTCACAGCATGTCAAATTCTATTGGTCAACATACTAATGAGTAATAATTTATGTTCTGATTAAAATAAGATTTATCGTTATTAATCTAATTAATAATTCAATCTTACATTGAATAAGTTATATTTCTCTTGGTCATAAATTTATTTTATCAGAACCAAAATATAAACTCCATTAGCATCTTGCCCTAGTGCTACAGGGTAATCTCATGTCTCGCTACATGATTAACTGTGGTGATTACGAGTCGGATTACCAAGCGCAGATAGCCTAATACAAGGCAAAAGCACCTCCACAGCTACCTATGAAAAGATAGTTTTGACACCTCAAATCAAAGGACTTTAAGTCATATAAGACTCATATATTATATCCAAGATAATAACTGTTGATATCTAGCATTATATGTGCAGTTATTATCAGGTGTTATTGTTCGGTACTCTTAACTTTTTAAGAACCCACTAGTTTATTTAAATATCATTATATCATGGAGAATGAGATTCCTTATCAAAATAAATCATGTGATAACTTAGAGGTTCAATGAATGTCCAATTCATTATTTTATACCGGTTATGAATATTTTTAAGATTATCTTTTACCAGAAATATTTATCTCATTATTATCAACAATTTCATAATAAATTATCTATAGATAATCAAAGGGCCGTATATTTCATAGTATTATTAACTATTGCATTCATAATATAATTAACAACTTGAATATTTATTTATTATGAATATGAAATATACATATATTTATTGTGGTATAATAATTAATATATAAAAAGCAGTGAATGCACTAGAGTATATACATCACTGATAACAGTTTTAAGTGTATTTTTATGAAAAAATAAATATAACGTGAATAATAGAGTGACATAATATGTCTTTTTGGTACTAAAAATTAAAAATTGATACCGAATTACAATATTTATAAAAAATTTAGTATCAATTTGTTACCGTTGAAAAATTTGATACGTATGCCATTTATGTAATTACCCTAAAAAAATTATTATCCTCAGTCTAAGGTCCATTCAACTTTCTAATGAAAAAATAAAAAATATTTTCTCTAAAATAAAATCTTTTTCATATGGAAGAAGAGGGACATGACTTGACGAGTCACAAACATGTTTAACACGCCACTCAACACAGTTAATGCCTACCGTAGACACCCTGATATTGTGTACTGATTATACTGAAAAATATGATTTTCAAACTTAATTAAATCTCTATAAATACTCTTAAGCCCATTAGCCGTTTAATTCCAACATCTTCTCTTCTTTTTCTTCTCACACCAATCATGGTCATCTCCTACGTAGTAGCCACGATCAGCTATCTGAAATGGGCATTGAATTTCTTGCTTCACTATTGTTTTTTCTCCTCCTCCACTGATCCCCACCGTCTGAACTTGCCGGAAACGGTGGAGGAGCTGAGCCTCAGCAACTACGTGAAGGAGCCGACTGAATGCGCTGTGTGTCTATCCAAGGTTGAGAAGGGAGATGAGATTAGAGAATTGAGATGCAACCATGTGTTTCACAGAGTGTGCTTGGACAGGTGGGCTTCTTTCAACTGTCACACGTGTCCAATCTGCCGCGATTTTCTCGCTCCACGCAGGATTGTGTCTGACCTCGGAATGGAAGTATTAGTGTTCAAGTTCTGTTGTTTCAGTAGTATCAAAGAGGAGCGCGAGAGACTGTGGATTAGATGAAGAAATCTGTTTGAAAAATGAATATATATATATATAAGGAATAAACAAGAATTAATTAGATTTAGCAGTCGAAGTCAGTGTTGGTCAGATATATAGTTGAAAACACAAGCATTATGATCAATGTATAATTAACTAGATTTTGTGTTATGATTTGTCCTTAGTCAAGCTTTCCATGCTAAGTAATTATTAAGGTTTGCAAATATCATACTACGTGACGTTGATTAACCCATGACAAACTCAATTTAAAACCTGTTATGTTCTCTCTGAATTAATCTATGATTACATATCCTACAAAGCAATAGGGGAGAATGAGATCTTGAGTTAAATTTCACATTTATAGTTATAATTAGTACAGAATGACGATGGCTGTGGCATATAACTCACAAGACTTTTTAAATATATATTTGTGAGATGTCATCTCTCTCGTTAAAAAAAAAAAAAAAAGAGCAGTATGCATTCCAAAATTATGAACAGATCGTCTATTCAAGCTTCAAGTTGGGATCACTCAGTGACACCCAAAAATTTTAATATTTGAATAACGAATTTATTTTGCTTTAAAATAAGAGGAAATGACATTAGCTTCGACTTCCACCTTCAGTTTCTGTTGCAGAAATTTGATTTTTTT
Source organism: Balakata baccata (assembly GCA_949630135.1). NCBI lineage: Eukaryota > Viridiplantae > Streptophyta > Magnoliopsida > Malpighiales > Euphorbiaceae > Balakata > Balakata baccata. The sequence continues at coordinate 13,337 of CATIWF010108499.1, forward strand.
TTTAAAAAAAAAATTCGAATTTTTGGAAATTAATTAATCGAATCCTAGATTTGTTTTCGCAGTGGAGATTTTTATTTGTTCTGTTGATTTACTATACTGCAGATCTGTTAATCTTTTTTTTTTTTTGTTTTCTTAGAGAGCTTAGATATATTTTTCGATTTGAAGACTTTGTTTGTTTGTTGGGCTGTTTTTTGAACTCTCAGCCGCCTTTGGAGAAAAATTTTTTAACTAGATTAGATTTATTAGATTAATCAATATATATAATAATATATATTTAATTATTTTATTTTTATTAATTACTGTAAAAATAAAAATAAAATAATTATATATATTGATTCATCCACGTAATCTAACTAATTTCTCATCAATGTTGCTGAAATGCGAGAAATTTTAGAGATGGAGGAACACTTGTACTAAAGAATTGTAGTGAATGGACACGTGTCCAAATGGGTATTTATTAACTAAATCCTGGACATGTAGTAATTGGCAAGTTCACAGTTGAGGAGAAGTGGCTTTACTCTCTGCATGCACCATTCGAGGATGATTAGCACGCATGCTAAACTTTATTAACACTAATCATATTTAATTAATTTAATAAATTCTATTTTATTTTAATCGGATAAGAAAATGTTATATGTTCCCCAACTTTTCTTTTTTCTATATATATCCACATTTTAAATTTTATTTTCTCCATTTTGTACTCTAAACTTATTATAATTTTCTACAATTAAATGCATTTTTATTTCATAAATTATTCTACATATTGATATTCTCGTTTGTATGCATTAGGCGCAAAATCTCATTTTCAAAATTTAGTCTAGGCTTTCAACTTCGCTAAATGTATTAGTGTTAATTATTCATATTTTATTTTCTCACTTTTATTAAGTCAAGAATTAAACATTGAGTAACGAATTTCACAACATTCCGTAGTATTTAACTTTTATATTTTTATGAACAAAAATACAGATTATGGTTCTAAAATTTTAATTTATTCAAAAAGATTAATTAGCATATAATAGTGACACATGACACACAT
>CATIWF010108504.1:0-111079 GCA_949630135.1 Balakata baccata
ATTGGTTAAATCTATATATGGATTGAAGCAAGTGTCTAAGCAATGGCAGGAGAAATTTGATAGTGCAATGTTATCTAATGGCTTTAAAATCAATGAGTGTGATAAATGTGTTTATATCAAAAGCACTAGTGATAGTTATGTCATATTATATTTATATGTTGATGACTTGCTCATTGTTGGTAATAATGATAAGATGGTCAAGTCTACTAAGGATATGTTAAACTCAAAGTTCGATATGAAAAATATGGGACTAGCAGATATGATTCTGTGAATTAAAATTACTAGAAGATCAGATGGACTGACCTTAAATCAAACACACTATATTGATAAAATATTTGGTAAATTCAACAAGTATTGCTAGAAGCTCATTGGATTTGAGTCTCCATCAATCAAACAATAGAGGAGAAAGTGTTTAAAGTAGAATATGCAAGTGTGATTGATAGTCTAATATACTTAATGAGTTGTACGAGCCTAGATATTGCTTATGCAATAAACAAAATGAGTAAAAACAAGAGTAATCCAGAGCCAGATCATTGGAAAGGATTTGTAAAAGGAGAAATGCTACTTGTCCTAACACTTTTTGTCCTAACTTGTCACAACTATCATAAAATACTTGTACTTTTAATACAAGTTGAATAAAATAAGTGGTTGGCTGGATAGAGTACAAGTATTTATACTAGTTGGGACAAGTTGAGATAAAAAGTATTGGGACAAGTAATATTTATCTTGTAAAAATACTTAGATACTTAAGGTATACTCATGATTATGGACTGTATTATATCATATATTCAGTTGTATTAGAAAGTTATAGTGATGCTAATTGGATTTCTGATATAAAAGATTCAAAATCTACTAGTAGTTATGTATTTACCCTAATTGGTGCAGCTATGGCTTAAAAATCTTTTAAACAAATTGTTATAGCTAGATCCACGATCAAATTTGACTTTATTGCATTAGACAAATGCATTGAAAAAGTTGAATGGCTATGTCATTTCTTAGAAGATATTTCAAAATGTAGAAGTCCTGTACCACCAATATGCATACATTTTGATAGTCAATCTGCAATTGGAAGGGCACAGATTGACATGTATAATAGTAAGTATAGATATATTTATCGTGAACAAATACCATTAGGTAACTACTCTCAACAAGGGTTATCACTGTTGATTATATGAAATCAAAGGATAATATTAAATATTCGCTAACCAAAGGGTTAAATCGAGAGCAAGTTGATAATTCATCAAAGAGAAATAGGACCTAAATCTGTAAGAGTATAATAAGTCGATACAAAGAAAAACCCAACCTAGCTAACTAGAGATATCTAAGTTCAATGAGATAACCTAATTGTAAAAAGGTGGTGAGATCACTATGGGGGATAAATCGGTGATGATTTGAAGTAAGGTTAAGCTATGCTTTTAATGATACTTTTGTGTAAGATATCACTTATGTAGGAGTAAAGTAGAGCTGCTTCAATTGAGGTGTTAAACTCAATTCTCGAAAACTCTTGCAGAACTAGACAGATGTTCAGGGCCAAAATGAACATAACAATGATAATTGAATTGTGTCAAGAAAGATTCTTATGTCGAATGTATCATATTTACTCAAGTAGCTAAGCAGTTCAATGACATCGTATCAACTGGACAACAGGTAAATTAAATATACTTTCATGATATAAGGTTCAAAAGGTAATACTTACCTATCTTATACAGGTTTCAATTGTCAAACTCTATGTAGTAAGGCTTTGCTCGTCTTACTTTTCACTTAACTTTTTTCATATGAGGGATTGTTGGAAAAATTGTGATTATGAGCCATTTTGATAGGATAATTCAGGTGAATCCCATAACTTGATTTTGGGAGGAAAATAAGGATATGTGTTCTTTGACATAAAGACTATAAATTAATATATTCATATGCCCAAAAATGGAGAATATGTGAATAGAAACTGAAGCTTAATATAAGCTCATTGATAAGGAGAAATAAAGTGAAACTGGTATAGTGTGTAGGTGTTATTCCACATCATTAAAATGTAAGTTGGGACATGGTTTATATAGAAAGATACATTCTTATATTGGCAAAAAAAAATAGCATGGAAAGCTCTTTCTCACACGTCAGGCGCATGAGGTGTAAATCCATAGTCCAAAATAGGCCAATGCATAAGTGTGCAACTTACATACATGAATATCGGGCCAAATCCTATAGTCGATGTCAAACCCAATTTTTACATTTTTTATTTTTGCAAATAGAAGGACATGAATGACATGAATGTGTCGATATGACACAGTCGTGTTGTTGTACACAGTATGTGTGTAACATGTGACATACATGTGTAGTTTGACATGATTGTGTATCTGACACGCCTTTGTCATTGTATTGCATTGTGTACATAACTTCTAATATGCCCGTGTCGATTTTACACGATCGTGTCGATGGTTTTCTATATTTGTCTTTTGAATTTCTTGTCTTTTGAACTTCTATTTTTTTTTTATGTTTCAAAGAATAATTCACTATTATTTGGATATTACAAAGACATAATTGGCAACTGTTAAAGAGATTACTCACAATCAATTCCTTATCTCCTCCCTCTAGTATAAATAGGAGTTCTTGGCTCTTGTTGAAGGGACTCTTGGGAAAACTTCATATTTCTCCTTCTTGTTCTTCTCAAGTGATAGAGAGTGTGACATATACTTAGTTCACTGCAAGTAGATATTGTGTATTCAACATCTACTTAATGTCTGTTTTATCCTGAGAGACAAATGTCAATTATCTTAAATACTGTTGGTAGAAACGAATTTATTTTAAGGACACTGTATGGAACACAACCTTCAAATTTTTCTTACCTTCCTCTTGTAATTTTATTCGAATATTGGATTAATCATTCTCCTAACAGTTAATAAGAAATCGAAAAATAAATTGTATGAAATTGAATTAGATATATATAGAGCAAGTGATTTTATATTTTATGATAGACTTATAATTAATATTTAGATATTTGATTCGACATTAGTGTATTTGTAATGTGAAATTCTTTTGAGAGTAATAATAGAGAATGCGGTCTAAAAATTTAATATCGTTTTCTTTTGTTAATAATTTTTCCCTCTCATGAAATTTTTATTATTTTTCCCTGTAAATTAATTTATTTATCAACTAGAACGTATATATTACTAGTTTCTAATTAAATCTCAACATACCAAATCAAAATATGATTTATTATATATATTAAAATGTATTACTCTCATTTGAAATGTATTATAGACCCGTACATAAATATCAATATCAAATTCTAAACAATTAAGTGAAGAATGAAAAACAAGTAAATGTGGATTAAAGAAATCAAAACAAGCAATTGGTTGGGACGATCTATGAGACTGGTAGATCTATGAGATTGAATAGATATTATCAGAAACTAAGAGAAGAAAAATTCATAGAAGTAAATGGAGAAGATGATGAGGTGATGAAGGGTAAATGAGAAATGACGGTGAGGAGAAAAGATGAAAGATTTTTAGGATTTTTGTTCTTTTAAATTTTATCCTTACATTTTCTTTAAATTATATATTAGTCCCTATATGAAGGAAATTTTTTTTTTTATTTGGTGTAAACTCACCGTTCCGACGTGTCAATATGATTTTAATTTTTTTTAACTTGTTTCACTCAGGCGAGCCACGTACGAACAAAAGTGTCACGTCTACAACTTTCTAGTGCTTCAGATGGCCAGAAAATAAATTTAAAAAAAAGTTACTTAGGATATTTATTGAAAATTTCTGATAGTACCTGTTAAATTTGTTAAAGGCCTAACAGTTTAGATATTTTTTGTAATTAATCCATACTAAATTAACTATAAAAATTAGAGTAAAAAAATTAAAACTAGCAATATTTTTATAAATATGTTTTGTATATTTAATAACAAAGATTGTTAATTTTTTTTATGATTAGCTTATTTTAAATTTACATAGAGTTTATGGGTTTATTTTCTATACCACCATCATAAAATTTTTAATATATAACATAATTTTTAACATATTAAAATTTTTATCTATTTAAATTAATTAATTTATGTATTAAAGCGTATATAATTATAAATTTTAGTTATATTACATTTATATAATAAAATTATAAAATATTATATTATTATATATAAATTATTCATTATTATTATAAATATTAAAGTATCGGTTCTTTCGTTAAAATTCAATTTCATAACAGTTTAGTATAATACAGTACAATTTTTAGTTTGGATACCACTGCAAAATCCAGATCCATCAAACTCAAATTTAACGGTACAATTCTGTTCGAATCTAGTGAAAAAACTCAATAGTCTAGTTCAATTTTGGATCTTTTTCTTTTGCTCTTTGGTTCGATTCAAGAAGATTCAGATTTCTTGGGCATCCCTAGTTAAAACGGTAGAGTTTAGACTTTTGAGTTTTAAATTTTAAACTTAAATAAACGTATGCCGTTTTGATAGTTCAAAAAATAAATGGAACAACGTCGCTTAAGTGGGGAGCAAATTAACTCAACAGATAGAGGTCTAAGGTGCTAATGTAGTGGAATTTAAAGAGCTTAATTATACTATACTGAATCAAAATTAAAGGTGTGATTCGTATTTTAAACTATAATTGAGAAACAAATTTATACCTTTCGAATTTAAAAAGTTATTTAATTTTAAATAAAATATTAATAAATTTATTAAGTAAGAAATAGATGAACAAAAAAACATTATTCTTTGTTGTACCGAGTGCTTGCTAGAGAGTCAGAGATTCGCAATTTAAAAAAATAGCTGACCCTTATCTACTTTAAAAATATCAAATATTTGTAAATTTAAATCCTACTTAATTTGTTATCCTATAGTATTTTAAAATTTTTAATTCAAAAGTAATCGAAAATATTATAATTTAAATTGATAAGAAAAAAGTATTAATTTGAATTGAAAATACTCCGACATATTGATTTTATTATTATTATTATTATTATTATTATTATTATTATTATTATTATTATTATTATTATTATTATTATCTAGAAAAGACACCACAGAGTAATGAAATCATAGAAAAAAGTGCCATAAATAGTTAAATACTAACAGTGAGTGGTTAATCCTACAAAAAATTTCATAAATATTAACAGTGCACAATTAATCCACTAAGCTCCGCCCAAGAAATGCATGTCTACTCAACTAAACTGGATGTAATCATGGAAGTATTGCACACATCTGTCCAGCAGGGAGCAATGTATTCAGCAGGATGAGGAAATTGATTCAGGGCCGAACAAAATCCACAACCATAGCTCACTCCTGCAAAATATATAAGCCTTCATCAATTTTCAGAAACCAATCAGTGAAAATGAGAATTCACCCCCCCAACTAACAACTACCATAGTAAAGACACATGATTTAACAGAGCAAACAAGCAATAGATATGTAAAGAGAAACAAGTGTGAGTAACAATTATCGAGCATTACCAGGATCATTAGGCTCCAACGCAGAACAGGCAGCAACAGTACAGTCATCGGTACCAAGCTTATGAAGTTCAGCAAAAAAGAGCTTGGGAAAGAAGTCGGTGCAGTAAGCATTTCTTGGTTTAGCAATGAAGTTGACATGATACCAATGTTTATACACACTAGTATTATCCTTACGGTAACGCACCAAGTGACTATAATGTGCGACTTGCACTAGTTCGAACTCAGATTTCTAGCCGAAGAGTGTTAAAATAGAAATGAAGAGCATAAGTTGCCTATTTTAAAGATAAAGAAACAGGAGATAAGAAAAAAAATCCAAACCTGTTGCTTTAAATATTCTGATATGGCAAGTCCAAACAACTGACTTTCTGAAGAAGGCTCATGTTCGGTAATGCCAACTTCAATCACACTAAATATATTGCCACTGTCATGTTACAATCATACTAAAAAATTCCAGTAAAAATTAGAAAAATTTACCTTCTGGCACCATCCTTGACAAGTTGAAGGCTAGAGCTTCCAGCTCTCTCTCCTTGGGAGGCGTTGATTCTTCTATTTGCCGTTCCATTGCAGAATTAAAAAAAAAAAAAATGAGAAGCGTAAATTGATGGTAAACACATGAAGTTCTTCATAACCACTGAGACAAGGGAAACGACACTGAAATGCTAACCACCCATACTGTTTTTCAAGTTCAGGATTTCCGATTTCATATATGAGATGAAAAGAAACAGAGAGATATGCTACCGCTATATGAATATGCAGAGATTTTGATTGATACTCTTGCTAAATTTTTACATATTGAGAAGAACAAATTAATAATAATAATAAAAAAAAAAAAAAGAATAGCAATTATCACAATGGCCACAACAATTATACGCATAAAAATATAAGGAACATGATGGTGTCATAGTTGCGAAATTATTGATTTTGAATATAAAATAAAACTATAAACAGAAGAAAAAATTGTTAAAGAAAACATTAATTTAACATTAAAGAAATAATCTAGATTAAGAGAGACTCCCAAATCTTAGCCTTACAGTTCTATTTTAGCACTGATCTATTGTCATTTTTCGTTCTATAGACAATTTTGTCCGCGTGCAGTTGGAACAGGGCTAAAGGGGAATTATATATTCAAGGACGACAAACAAGTGACTTTCCACTAGCATAACTCAGGTAATACCCAATGAGACTTCCAAGCTAAGCTATAACTGCTCTAGCCCAATTGTCTTTATCAACTTTTTAATGGCCAAATTATACAGCCTAAAATGGTTAAACCATGTTGTTGCTAATATTTGGATCATAGCCATATAAACCTCTCTTCTGCTACATCTCTCTCCGATGTGGTAATTGTCAACCTAGCATGTCAAGTTTAGCCAACACCTTAAGCTAACAGTTCTTTAGGTTTCTTATATTCAATATTCGACATCTCTCCTTGTGTCCTAGACAATGGTGGGATTCGCCTAAGGATATTATACTACATCCAAAATATTTGCATGTATTTTATTTCATAAATTTCTAGATCATTTTAATGCGGATATACATAATTTTTAGCCAAATTTGTTTTATTTATTGATTTTTTTTTTTTCATTACCATTGCAGAGCAGCTTCATAAATTTTTATTATATCGAGAACCATATTACTAAGCATATTCCTAATAGTCCACCAATAGATTTTTGCAAAATATGGACACACATTCCGTGTAGCTACTTTTTCTTATAAGGGAATGACTGAAAAGCTATGAGATGGAAAAGTATGCACAGAATCTTCAAGTTCTAAAAATTCAAACACATTACCCTTAAAAATACCACCATATTGCACAGCCCAAACATCAGTATCTCTCAAAAACAGACAAGCACAACCCAACATCTAAAGACATCCTACCAACTACAGTTTATAGGTACTCAATATCTTGATTCCTAACTCCTATCCCAAAAAAGAAGCCTGTCATAAATATTTACAAAAATGACAGTATAAATCACAAAGAAACTGCATATAGTATTTCACAGATAGACAAACAACCCTAAGGCTTTAAGTCCTTTGCTCAAATATATCATGCGTAACTAAGCTCAACTTCATGCTTGTAGAAATTATAAAAATAAAAAAGAAATGCTACAATCAGAAAAACTGGCCACGAACTCAGAAGTTTGGTTATTGAACCAGCGAGGAAGAATATTAGTATCAGGGGATCAACAATTCTTTCAAACAGTAGGAAATTCTTGAGAACCATAACACACAAGTATCAACGCAAACAATTTTATCCATACATGACAAAACAATCAACCTAAAAAAATGTACTCACTGTTGTCGTAGTCGTATAAGTTCTGATCGATCTCCAATTGGAGTAAAACCAAAACGGCTGAAATTACCAAAACAACCATCAAGACTCAAGTATCAATCTAAGCACTTGACTATCAACGCTAAACATAAAAACGTTTCATCTTACCAAATAAGTTGTCCCACTAGATTCAAGAAAGGTCTCTTCAAATTGTAGTTGTTCCTTACAGAAATTTCACAGTAATTGACGTGGTCAAATTTCCTCATAAATGTAGCATGATTTTCCATGACTTGCTTGTTCATGATATCAACCTTGTTCCCACAAAGAACATAGGGAATCTTCCCCCACAATCTAAGATAATAGAAATAAATAATAGGAATCTCACAATTAGATAATGCAAAAGCAAAATCCATCATACGCATTGCCATATGTGAAAAGGTTTGCCCACCACTCCCAGAAAATAAAAATGGAAAGGAAAAAGGAACCCATTGAATAAATTCCAGCTATATTACAAAATGAGCTTGAATCAAGCAGTATCAAGTCCCTGGAAATAGACATTTCACTTCATACTTAACATACCGGTGAATATAACGGAGCCATCTAGAAACATTTTTGTAAGTCGAGCGAGTTGTAATATCAAACATAATGATGGCACAATGTGGATAGAAGCTGCATATTGCAATACAAACTAAGTTATAAAACCAATGGAACTACCAAGCGACACATACAAAATGAGAACCAGCAAAATCAAATAGCAAATTAGTTCGGAAGCAACTCAACTTGCACAACTAATAACTATATCAGAAAAGGTACCAAAACAAAGGAACAAGGACTTGCACTGTTAATGTACATGAATTTTCCAATTGAGATATGACCAATTGAGTGGTAACATGAACAAACCTTCCAGATGGGAAGGCCTAAAGGAGATTGCAATGTGAATTTGATTCTTGCCCATTAATAATTATTTTGAGAGAACATAACATGATCCAGAATGGAGAAAAACAGCAAAAATTATCAACCTCCCAAACATCTCTTAGATTATCGGATTTGAATAAATATGCATGCATGAATATTGACGTAGTTTAAATATCATCATTCATATTCCCCTATCCCATCATGTTCTCTCTGCAAAGGTGATTAATTCAAATTAAACATCGCAATTTGCAAGTTCAAATAATTAACCATGCAAAATATAATATGAACTAAGGAAGCATATGCATTAAAAATAGATACCTCAATCCCCAGTCAAAATTGGTACCAAGCAGAGAAACAACATAAATGCAATACAATATATCGAAGTCAGTTATCAGCATTAAAAGACAAGGCAAGCAACCCAACAATTGCTTAAATTATCCATAAAAAATACTAGAGTCAGCCAAAAGTACAACTAACCCGCCTCCATTTGAAACAGAAGGCAAATAAAAAAGTTCCCTCTTAAATAACTTACTTTAAATATTTTTTGAGACGTTTATCTTTCCCTTTCCCAGCTGTTTCCAAGCAGTGGAATCGCAAGCAGACGCCAGAGTTGCTAATGATATGCAATGGACGAACCACCTTACCAACAGTTGCTACATATCGAAAATTAGACGTGCATAAATTAGCAACAGTATAATGTAAAAATCACATAACAACTTTAACACTAACATTCATGCTTGTCGTCATACTCCTCAGTCAGATGCCTCTTCAGAAATGCTGTTTTCCCTGCAGAGATCATCTCAAAAGGGCTCATATATTTGCACATGAGAGCACCAAATATTAATTAATTACCCATGAAATAACTCTCTTCTACCCGCCAAAAATAACCTTCGGGCAGGAGCATGGGAGATCAAGTTCAAAGCTAGAACTATCAATAATGAGGGTGATACCAAAAATATAATAATTTTAATGGTTAAAATTAAAGGTTGACAGAATATATGAAAGAAAAAATCGGAATCATCAGAAATCCCAAACAAAAGGGAAAAAAGCACATTTTTCATCCATCCGATCAATGGAACCATTAAATTTTCAATCTAACGGCACATGAAAGAAAATTTCGAACCATATCAGTTACTCTCAATAATCAAAAACTAGCTTGAAAAAATTGTAGCAGACAAATCAAGCAAGATAAAAACGAATAAATCATGAGGAAAAAAAGAAACGAACAGACCAGTGCCTGCATCACCAACGATCAAGAGCCTGTAGCGCTGACCAGATACTTGTTTTGGGAAAGCCTAAAGCAACAAGATGCAAAGACAACAAACATAAGGAGGTCAAGTAAGGAGATTGATATCTTGAAAAAAAAAAAAAAAAAAAAAAGATAAATAAATCCCTAACCGCCAAACTTCAACAGGCATGACATACCATTGAGAGAGTTTTAGCAGCACAGGGCAAAATTGAGAGGAACAGGCTTTAGGAAGACAGAGGTAAAGGCAGAGAGGGCTTCTATTCTATATATACCTTTCGGTAGGGTTGTTTTTTCTAATTTTTTAAAAGAACAAAGAGATAAAATAATTGTCTAACTTAATTTTAATAAAATTCTTTTAACGTCTTTTTTTTTTTTTTTTACAAATATTGTATTTCTTAAAATTTCTTTTATTTTGTTTTAAATTTAGGAAATTGATAATCCTAATAATCCTATTAAAAAAACAACTTTGTTTTAAATTGATTAATTACTATTAGTTTGCACTATGTGCCAAAGAGACTACAATTACAATGCAACTAGATATTTGAAGTCAATTTCCGTTCGATTTTGGGAGTCAAATTCCTAAAATGGGGTGGATTGCAATTATAAGCTCTATCGAACTCTAATACAAGATCGAGACATAATAATTAAATTCTATAAAATTATGTTTCAAATATTACTATGAGATGGAATTTGATAATATATTAAAAACTCAGTTCAAACTACTATTAGATAAAAGTGATATTTGGTTGTTGAAATTTTATTTTAGTACACTACATATCAACTGTTTTATTAATTTTGAAAAGAATAAATAAATTTGATATTTCGTCTTGTATATGCAGTTTTAAAATAGAAGTGAACCAAAAAAAAAAAAAAAGGGGGGTAAATAATCCATTCCACTTAGAGTCAGTATGTTTTATAGTTGTCAATTTCTATTTGTTTTCTCAGTTGAATTTAGGGATTTCACTATTTTTTCTGATGTTTTTGAGTTGTTATGCAAAAGAAGGGTTGGCTATTATCACTGGTACATTCACACTCGTACATTCCTAATTCATGAAGTAGAAGATATTAGATTTTGAGTATAAATCACATTCATAAAATACAACAGAAAATAAAATTTTTCAAAATCTGAATAAAATAATTTTACTTATGTTATTAAAATTAATTCAATTAAAATATAGTTATAAATTATACATTTAATTTCTTGTGTCAATTCTCCAAATTTTCTTCTTATTGGGTTGTCGTAAACCACAACAATCCAATTTAGAATTATTTCTAACGATAATCCATGCAAAAATGAAGAATGAAACCACCAGAGTATACCTTGAATATACTCTATGTGCTAGCAAAAAATAATGTTCCTAGAGAGAAAAATCAAAAAAATTATCAAATAATTTTTGTCGAGGATATAAATATTTTTCTAATGAAAAATTACTATTTATAGATGTTCATAAACACCCTATGGTTGGTAAAATTACCAAAAAGTGCTCAGGGATAAAAATGGCAATTTGGCCAAAATTGGCCATTTCTAATGAGCGCTAGCAGCCCCACTGCGGACCTTTGATCCCGAGCAATTTTTTCAGATTTTTTTCTGTGATCCCATTAGGATCCAACCCTAAATAATTCTTTCATAATTTTTGGATCTCATCCAATATTATTTTACTTATTTTTCATATTTCTAATGCGTGTGAGTCATTAGGTTCTCAGTTATATTGGCCACCTGAATTAATAATTAATTCGAGCAAGTCATGAGTGGTATCTAGAATACATCATGACCTCCAATTGACTAGAAAGTCAATTGTTTGATTACGAACATTTCCATAGACAATAATATGTGCAATTCATTCTTTCACCATCCTATACTCCACTCAATTCAAAATATGGATTATGTGTCAGTTCCTGCTAGACTGTCTATGTCCATCTATCCCAAGTGATGTTAGATTTTATTCTTGATATTCATTACTCTATTAGACAAGTCACTGAATACCGTCTTCAAGATGTTTCCACTCTAACTAGAGATTTCAAAGTAATGATCCCAACAAGAGGCCGTGGGTATACACTCTCTCTATTAAAAGCGGTGAATTCTCTGTTAGCTACCCAATTACCTTCAAATACCTCAAATTGTACCCAATCACCACTCTATGAGCAACCTCTATGAGGTAACAAAGAATGGAATCAAAGCACAAAAGCATTATCCAAGATATCCTTAAGTACCTCAAGTCTAAGGATACTTACATCATTGCTATGATGAGACTATCATTGATATTTGAATAGATAATTCATATGATCGTCTCATAGCACGTCATCCAATGTATTTAACTATTCATAGCAAGCATCCACATGTCAACTTTATAAATTACGTACATTATTATAATTTAGTTTAAACTTATCATTATATAAATTCAATATATCAATGAAAATTATTATTACATAATAACATCATAACTATTTTTACTTAAAGCAAGATTATATATTCACATACGAATCAACCAATAACATAGCTTCTTTGAAACCCGCATATATGTTAATTTAATTAATCCAAATTGTAAAATGAAATTAAAAGAGAAAATTATTAATCTCCAATAGACATTAATTAGTGTTCAATTGAACAATCAATGCAAATGCTATAGACCGGCCTTAATTAACTTATATTATATTTTTTTATTAAATTATTTTTTTCTTTCTTTTTAATATTAATTATCTAATTTTTTGTATATAAAATATAGTTAGCTAGTACTAATATAATTATACCTCTAATTAATGAATTATTAATTATATTCATTAAATTATTAAATGAATTATTAATTCAATTAACTAATACAATCATATTAACATTTTGGTAAATTTGTTTATTTCTTATATTCTCATTTTTATGTATAGTATGATATGATATGATTAGTTTTTCATTAATGTGCATTGCACACAATTATATTGAACTCATCATTAATTATCATTTGGTTTTTATATAATATATACACATTGTCCTAATATTATTAAGAGTCATATATAAAATAAATGTAATTGTCCTAATATTATTAAGAGTCATATATAAAATAAAGGTAATTGTCCTAATATTATTAAAAGTCATATATAAAATAAAGGTAATAAGAGCATTCTTAAGAGTCTTCCAATTTCACTCCTTACCCAAATTTAGGGAATTTTATACATTCCAATAGTTTTTTTATTTTTCCCCTTACCTATCTCACTCTCTAAAATTTACATCATCCCTCCTCAGATTTAAAAGTCACTAAGAGCTATTAAGTAATATTTTATTATTTCTTTTTTCTCTTTTTTTCTTTTTTCTCTTTGTCTCTTATTTTCTCTCTTTATTTTTTTAGATAATTTTATTAATAAAAATTTAAAATAGGGAATGAGATAAGGAGTATTATTGGAGTACACAAAATTTTCAAAACAAACTAAAATAGGGAGTGAGATAGAGAGTATTATTGGGGATGTTCCAAGTACTTTACGATCATTTTATTCACTCAAAGTTACTAATTTGTCCATTATTAAGAGTCATATATAAAATATAAGTAATAAGTACTTTAAGGTCATTTTACATGTCTCTCAAGTTTCCGCTTTTATATATGTTATAATGATTATGATTTATTTTATGTAGTAAATTATTAAAAAAAATACAAAGGGAGTTATTTACTTTTTGGTATTTTTTATCTTATTTAATGTTTTATTTTCTTTTTCCTACTTTTTTTATCTGAAATATTCATTTTACCCACTTACCTTTTACTATTTCTTTTTATTTTCCACTATTCTTAGTTTAATGTTGGAAAAAGATAAGTGAAAAATCACAAGCAACAAAAAAACAAAATTCTTTACAAATAAAATCAATCTCTTATTACTTGTATGGTTAGTTTTAAAATTTAAATATTTTTTTTATTTTTTACATATTTTTCAATTCTTTTTTTTTTGATAGTTGATTACATATTATGGTACTGTTGATATTTAAATTTCTTGAATTAAAAGTATATATTCTTTTATGTTTGACCTAATATTGATATTTAGCTTTTAGTTTAGTTTATTTTCTCAAATTTAGTGCTTTATTTTTAATTGTGAAATTAGTATTATATTTTAATGAAATGAAATTGAAAATAATCTTGGTTGTTTTATAAATTAATAGCATTATTATTTATTAATATGTTGAATATAAATACTTTATTACTTGCAAATTAAAATTTGACATTTAATTTGGTTTATTTTGTCAAATTTTATTTTTAATTGAAAATTAATATTAATTTTTAAGAAATAAAATTAATTTTAATTTTGATTAGTAGAATACTTGTCTTAATAATATTTTATAATTATATTAGTAACTTATTTGTTTTTGTAATGTTGTTTTTTTAGAATATCCATAAAAAGTTATTTGCAAAGACT
Source organism: Balakata baccata (assembly GCA_949630135.1). Classification (NCBI taxonomy): domain Eukaryota; kingdom Viridiplantae; phylum Streptophyta; class Magnoliopsida; order Malpighiales; family Euphorbiaceae; genus Balakata; species Balakata baccata. Next base: position 14,271 of record CATIWF010108504.1, read on the forward strand.
TTTATTTCAATTTAGTAATATATGATATATTTGATTATGAAATTTATATGATATTTTTTTTTTTATATTTGAAAGTCTAGTATTACTTACTAATGTGATTCGTTACAAAATTACTTATATTTTTTATTCATAAGTTATTTATATATTATTTTTAATTTATTATTTATTAAATTAAATTTACCTCCACTAAAAAAAATTTCTATAGCCGTCCTTATTCTGACTAATGATAAATGTATTAAAATTTAACATAAGAACTATATAGTTTAACGAAAATAAAACAGAAAAAATAATTATATAATTTTTAAACTTTATAAAAATATTAGTATAATATGTTAAACTTCAAAAGATAAATAATAATTTTCCCAAATAAACTAAGGAACCGTTTGGTTTAAGAGTGAGAATGAAAATTGGAATGAAGGAAAATGAGAATAGAAATGGTTGATTTTAGCATGTTATTTAATTCATTTTTATTAATAAATGAAAATGAGAATGAAATTCAATTTGTACATATTTGTTTAAATTATCATATTTATATAAATATATTTCTGTTGAAATGTAAATTTGTTAATCAACAATAAAATAATATAAAAGAGATTCTCGAATTATTTGAATTTAAATTATATATAAATTCTATTTATTTAAAAAAACTACACTTTTAATTTTATCATTATTAAAAAATAATATTATTAAAATTATATATAATTTTAATGTCTTCTAATATTAATTGAGCATATATTGAAAAATTAAAAAAATATTATAATTTATATTTAGTTAATTAAATTTGATTTCAATAAGAATAAAATTTTCATTCATTAGGGGAGAGAAAGGAATGAGTGATTCCCATTGATGGAATAATCACATTCTCATTTCCATTAATTTTTTTTTCAGTCAAATATTAACAATGAAAATCTTTTATTTTCATTTCTATTTCTACTTTTTTTTTATGAACCAAAAACCCCCGAATAAATAATCATATGAAATTGAAGCTTAGCAATAGTAGCTCTAACTTCCAAAAAGAGAACTTTGAAGTTAATTCTTTTTAAATTCATTTGTGTGAATCAATTTTTTAGAAAGTTTGGAATTTTATTTTTACAAGAGTATTAAATATTTTAAATATATATTTATAGAGTTAATGTAAAAAATAACAAAATTTGATAATCATACGTCTGAATTCCTTGTTATACTATCTGTTTTTAAAATGATTGTTCATTTTTAACATAACACTAGAATATAAAGGATTTTAATAATTTAAGTAAATGACTATAATACCCTTGGACAAATTGGAGTGCAGTATTTTTTTTAAGACCCATGTATAATTTTGCTAGTTTTTGATATCCATATCAAATATCATAAAATATTTTTATCTGAAATTTTAAAATAATTGTATATTGACTATGTTAGATTTTAGGAGATCCACGTCATCAGTGCAGCATCCTTTTGAGTATATGTGTTGGGTGAATTTCACTCGAGGTTTTCCAATTATATAACTCGTAATAATTCAGTACTTGAAAGATTATTTATAACACAAAAGTACCACAATTATGTAAATTATAACAACTTAGTATCTTAAAGATTATTTGTAACACAAAGTTATCTCAATTATGTAAATTGTAATAATTCAGTATTTTAAAAATTATTTGTAACACAAAAGTACCTCACTTTTTATTTTGTAACTAAATAGTACTTATGTTTTCAAATATTATGATTCATTTAGCATTGTGTTTGGAAAAAAATATTTTTTGGAAAAAAAAAATTGTTTCCTTAATTTTTTTGAATTTTGAAAACTATTTTTGGTAAATACAGATAAAAATATATTTGTCCCAAAAGGATATTTGAAAAAAAACAATTCATAAAAATTAAAAAAATTATTCAATTAAATAAAAAAAATTCAAAACCTGCTTTTAGAACACTCAACAACACTTTCAAACACCTCTCAGTCTCTCTAACAAAAGTATAACATGAAATATCTAGATAAATTTTAATAAAAACTAAATTAGTTGTAATATCCAGTCAGTAAAATTAAAATTTATCTGATGTGAATATTATATCTAATTTTATTTTTATTAAAATTTATCTGATGTGAATATTTTATATCACACTTATATTATGGAGACTAACAGTCAAAGACGGAAGTACTATTTAGTTACAAAATAAAAGTTGAGGTACTTTTATGTTACAAAATAAAAATTGAAGTATTTTTATCTCATAAATAATTGTTGAGATATTGAATTATTATAATTTATATAATTAAAATATTTTTATATTATAAATAATTTTTTAAAAATTAAATTATTACGAATTATATAATTGGAATAATGAAGTAAAATTCACCGGTTGTTGGGCAGAAGGCAGGTCATGCTCATTCTCAACTCAACTACCTTAACCTGCTAGTCAAAACCTACGTGGACGCCAATAAACAAATAAATTAAAATGAATCATCTTTTACCCTAAATTCACAGCCTGTCACATAACTCCTTCATCACCCCCACACACATCAATTCTATCGCCAACCCCTAATGCTCATGAATACAAATAAATAACCCATACCGAGTTTCAGCACGTGTGGACCCATTACCAATTCTTAAATCTGATGGCTGAAATCTCGCGCTGTGAATCGAAATCTGCATTTCGCCGTCAAATTAGTCTTTCCATTTCTACGAAGTTAATCCCTTCTCCGGTATAGTTTTCCCAACCGCTAAGCAAAATTCAGTTCGCTTTTCTCTTTTTTTTCTCTTTCATTTGGCAAGATTCCCAAAACAATTTTTTCTTTCTCGGCAAAATTTGTCCATCAGCTTCTGATTTTCTCGAGAAAATTTTGACCTACAGGTGTGAACTCTTTGATCGTAATTATAGATTTCCTTCAACATCATTTTTTTACGCTGTGATTTTTTCTTGGTTTCTCACTCGTCTTTTTGAGAATGTAGAATGACGTAGATATCTAATAATAATCCATCCTAGGGTTTTGTGGGTTTTTGCTTTTCCATTTTGTTGTGATACTTAGTATGTTCTGCTGATTGTGCGTTGTTTGATTTGAAATTGAGTTCGTTATTGATTAAATTTGAGAAGCTTATTCTGAATTTGACCATCTTTAGAATCATAAGAAGATAGGTATGGGATGATCCATCACTCTTTTCACTTTGTGAATTCTTTTCTGGGCTTTGTGAGCTTCTTTTGAGTGAAATGCAAATGGTGTAGTGATTTAATATTTGGTACCCATTTTCTTGAAATTTTACTGAGAATGAAGTAGCTGAACCAACAAATTTTGCAAGTTCATATATTTATTCGGGAAAAATGATTCTCAAACACTTGTTTAGGCTAGTGGTATAGCGTTTTGAGGGTCAATTGGATATTTTAATATTTACGTTATGAAGCAATTTTGAGAAATAGATTGGTTTACTTCTCGTTAATATTTCTCATGAGGTTTTAAAAAAATATAATGTAGTTCTTATGTCTTTTTTGTATTAGAATGAAATACCATTTTTGTTTTTTTTTTTTTCAAATTAGCATAGCTTGCGGCTTTTTTATTGCTTGATAAATGAGCATCATAGATATTTATTTAGTATTTTTGCTAATCTACTGATAGTCCTTGTGATACTTTCTTAAGATTCTTGTTATTTGTATTTTCCTTGTAGGTATCCCAATCCTTGGCTTGAGAGCTCGCTTGCTTGCCTTATGCAAAGTAGACACTCGCTGGGACTCCAGCAGCAAGAACTAAGGTTAAGATAAATAGCGCTCTGTTGAAAACAGATTGAAAGAGAAAACGCTGGAGTGTACATTACAATATGCTTCAGTTACACTGAGATTTAAATGAAGTAACATTTTGCCTTTTATCAAGCCAGCTATATATTGAATCTGGGAATAGCATTTACTATATTATCTGCTCCATGGGATGGAGGGGAGCTTTTTGTTCTTTGTTTTTTATTTTCACCTTGGTCGAGTCCACAAGTAGTTCAGGGAAACTTTGGACGTTGAATCTGGGTGCAGACTCTGCCCTAAACGTCAGCTGGCCAATCTTCAGTGCTAGCATATTTGTGCTTGTTGCTCTTGTGCTGTCCATGTACCTTATCTTTGAGCATTTAGCTGCTTACAATCAGCCAGAGGTTTGTTCTTATTTTTCTTTGTTTCTGCTTAAGTTTTGATTTCTCTTTCACATTATATTTGGGTGCCACATTTTTGGTTATCTTCTTGTAATATTTTTTTCGGCTCAGCTAGTTTAATTTTTGTTGATATTTCAGCTAGTGTAAGTGAGTTTTGTTTTTAATTTCAGGAGCAAAAGTTTCTTATTGGACTCATTCTGATGGTTCCTGTCTATTCTCTTGAATCGGTATGATAAAGCAATGTGTCATTTCCCTTTCTTTCCTCTCCTTTTTCTTTTGGTCATATTTTGAAAATATTTAGAAAGCTTTTGAGGATCCAGTTTCTTAGATGGGGATAGTTTTTTTTTTAACGTACAAGTACAACTACTTTAATTGTAGGATTACAATATGCAATTAGCATTCGTTTTCCCTTGTGGTGAAAAGTTAGGTGCATTTTATCGTGAATATTTTCTTAATGTCAGGAAATATAAATGTTTTAAAGCTAATGGTTTCTGATTTCCTTTTTCTTTTCCCTTAATTCATATTTTCATTTACACGTATCCAGGATACCTGGCAGCTATAGCATTGGATTAGTGTGAGATTCTAATGCCATGCCAGAAAGGAAATGTGATGATTGAATTTGTTCTATTTGTATTCGTTTTGAGCTATTGACCTGTTACCAAATCATATTTACGGGAAACTATTGTGGTGCATGGGAATTGCCTACAAAAGAACGAGTGGGGATGTGGCAGTGTAATGTGACATAATGATGCTTTAGGATCAATCAAAGACTTAATGGAACTCTAATACTTGAAATTGCATGCCTCTTCTTCACACTCAAAATATGAGATAATTGGACAAGCTCTGGAATCTGGAAAGTATTATCTACTTAGCCAGCAAATCCCACAAACTATCAATGGACTTGTATTGGAATCTTCTTGCTTATGTGTTTTTTTTTTTAAATCAACCTCATATGGTCTCTCTATTTGATAAAATTTCTGCACTAACTGTACATGTTGGATTTTGAAGGTTAGATGGGGACTTAATTACTGCACACATTGTTGAGAAATATTTCCGGTCCCTTTGAAGCTTTATGTTCTATCATTGTGAAAGAAGTCTAATGGTCAGCATGGATTATTATTTTACATAGTTGTTAACTTTTGTATGAGTTCAATGTATTTTCTTACCTGATATTAGGATATGATATCACAGCTCAAAAATTCTCCTTCAAATGGATGCTTATGCTATTTTAGCATAAACAAGCTTCATTATTTTGTCTCAAATAAAATTGGAATTTGCTGAACATTGCTTTAGTTGTTTATCTATTACATATTCTCAGTACCAACAAATATAATTAATTTAGTTTTAGATCTTAGATCTGGCGCGTGGATTAATTCTTGAAGTTACTGAAGGTTGGCATATAGAACGTTGAAAAATAGTAATATCTTACCAAATGTTTGCTCAAACATTTAGTGCCTGTTTGGTACAGTTTTTGTTTTCAGCTTTTGGCGGTCTAACAAACTAAAAGTTGAACAGAATGCTTAGTTAATTCAACTTTTAGCAATCCGACATACCAAAAGCTGAGTTTGGTGTTTAGTAAAATAAAACCAAAAGCTAACGTTTGAAAATTCCAACCACTGGCTTTTAGAATTTGTATTTAAAATTGACTTTTTATGAAAAATTGAAATTTTCAGTTTTTCATATCAAAAACTAGATTTTAGACATTTAACATAAAAAAAATATATTTTTTAAATTTTTATTTATACTTGTATCAATTTATAATAATTTTTTATTGGATGAAAATTAATTTTTTATTATAATTTTGTGTTTAGTTAATTATTTTTTATATTATATATGATATATATTATGACAAATAAAAATTTAGGATATATACATTATACACATTAATAACATAATATAACTATTAATAGTTATTTTATAAATTATAACTAATTTTCAATCACCTAGTTACCAAACACTTTAAAACCAATTATGAACTGTTGACCGCCACAGCTGGTTGTTGACAGTTGACTGTCGCCACTGACCGCTGACAGCTAACCGTCATTGAACCAAACAAATTCTTAGTTTGTAGTTTTTGAAGTTGTGCTTTTTTTATCCAATCCTATATCAAAAGGATGGCCTTGCTTGTGGCCACTTGATTCACCAATTATTAACAACTTGAGGCCTTGGTATTAAGTTTTCTGCATTCAAGTTGTCAGTCTAGTATATTGCGTAGGATGTTACAAAATGGTGTAAGACTTAATCTCAGAATTGTGGCCATGTGATCATTTGGGTGTATTGCACTTGTGTTTCCTGGGGCATTTTGGTGTAAGTTTGCTTGTGTTTTAGGTTATGTGTTCAAATGAGCTACCAATTAGAAAATCATTATTGCATATCTTATAATATGTAGGAGGACTGTATATGGATCTGGGGGCAATTGTATATTGAAGGGTGCCTTTGCTTTTAATCATTTGAGTAGTATCTTTGATTAGCTTCTAGCAGTTTCACATGACTGGTCTGTTCCAATGATTATTAGGATTTTACATATTATAAGCTATTTTATGCTTCTAGTGGATTTTTTTTTTGACTTTTTGTATTAAATTTCTCTTGGGCAGTTGTTATCTTTGTTGGATTCCAATGCTGCTTTCAACTGCGAGGCAATTAGGGACTGTTATGAAGCTTTTGCATTGTATTGCTTCGAAAGATATTTGATAGCCTGCCTAGGTATTGTTGTTTCTAATTTATTTATCTAGGCTTGATAGTCTTCATTCTTTATAAATTTTTTTACCGCCTTTATTATATTTGGCAAGTTTTTAATGATTTAAGGTGGAGAGGAAAGTACAATTAAATTCATGGAAAGTCAGACTGAAATCACTTCTAGTATGCCTCTTTTGGAGGAATCATATGCATATGGAGTTGTAGAGCATCCCTTTCCATTGAATTGCTTTCTGAGGGATTGGCAACTTGGTTCTGAATTCTATCATGCTGTGAAAGTTGGCATTGTGCAGTATGTATGTGGTTCTTTGTTGTATCAAATCTTTCTCATTGTTAAGAAATTAACAGCCTAAAGTGCTAATGAAATATTTTACTATGCAGATGATATTGAAAATGATCTGTGCACTCTTAGCAATGATTCTTGAGGCTTTTGGGGTTTATGGAGAGGGGAAATTTGAGTGGAGATACGGGTAAGATATTCTGATTCATTAACATTGTCTGCATTTTGAATCTAGTAGATTGTGGCACTTTTCTTCTGATATTTTTTTATTTGACTGCGAACGCATTGCTGCTTTTGTGGGTAACTAAAATAATATATCAGCTTAATTCTCACTTAGTTTTCAGATTTTTTTCTCTTAATATGTAATATTTATCATTAGAAGGAATATAGTAGCATTCATCATTTTGATTCACTTATGACCCAAATGAGAATTACTTGCAGCTATCCATACCTGGCAGTTGTTCTTAATTTCAGTCAAAGTTGGGCCCTCTATTGTCTTGTGCAGTTCTATTCTGTCATTAAGGACACGCTGGCTCCAATTAAACCATTGGCCAAGTTTCTGACATTCAAGTCAATTGTTTTCCTGACTTGGTGGCAAGGTGTAGCTGTTGCATTTCTTTTCTCCATGGGAGCCTTTAGAGGGTCTTTAGCTCAGGAGCTGAAAACACGTATACAAGACTACATCATCTGTATAGAGGTGTGTGACTGACTAATGCATTTATTATAACTAAAATTGTGACAAAGAGATACTATTTCATGTATTATGGTTACTGTCTCTGCTTTTATTTGCACATATATTCACTCTTTAATGCAAGATGATGTATAACATTGATTAGTCATAAATGGAAATGTCAAAATCTCATTTTTTTTAAATATTTTCGTAAGCTTAATTTAAAACAAATTGTGGGTAAATTTTCACAATAGTTTGTGTTGGTTAAATGTAGGGACAGGAGGATGTTTAACATACTTCTTTGTGGAAGAAACATTAAAGCTGATATTAGTATTCAACTTTAATATACCACTTTGGACCAGATAACTAATTTAAACAGCATGCTTAAGTTGATAGGAGGTTGTAGTGAAACTTAATATGGCACTGAGACAAGCTTGCCATGAGAAAGATGATAAACTTAATATGGCACTGAGACAAGTTTGATGGGCACTTCAGCAGTATGAATAATCATATCACTGTAATGTGCGGCAATTTATAGCTGTCCATTTGATTTTTTTTTTTTAATTTCTTTAATCTGATTCTACAGAAGAAACCATGCAATGAGCTGTTCTTCCTTGTAACAGGTGACATGCCTAATGCCTTGGTAAATATACGTGTAGTAACAATTAAGTGGCACCACTTTAAGTCTTTTCAATATAATCCTTTCCTCTAAGAAGTATCATTTCAGATAAATCCATATGAAGTTGTATCTGATTATCAAATTTTATGAAACAGATGGGTATTGCAGCTGTGGTGCATTTGTATGTCTTTCCAGCTGTACCATACAAGCGTGGAGAGAGATGTGTTCGTAATGTAGCAGTGATGACAGACTATGCATCTTTAGGAACACCTCCAGATCCAGAAGAGGTCCAGGATTGTGAAAGATTCAGTAAGATACACCTAGCTCGGCATGACGAGAGAGAAAAGCGATTGAATTTCCCCCAGAGCGTTCGTGATGTGGTTCTTGGTAGCGGTGAAATTGTGAGACGCTTGTTCCTTTTATTTAATTAAACTCCTTTCCTGTGGTGCTGACGTTTTGAAATTGAAGTTAAGCTTTTGCATATCTTAGGTTCTTTGACAGATGCTGATTCTTACTTTACATATTTTCAGATTGTTGATGACATGAAATATACAGTTTCACATGTTGTGGAACCAGTTGAAAGGGGAATTGCAAAAATAAATAGAACCTTCCATCAGATTTCTGAAAATGTGAAACGCCAAGAGGAGCGAATGAGGAGCTCTAAGGATGACAATTATCTTGTCCCCTTGAATTCATGGACCAGGGAATTTTCTGATGCTCGGGACAACCTTCTTGAGGGGAGTGTCAGTGACAGCGGTTTGTCTAATAGCAAGCGACCTCCAAATCAATCGTCAAAGGTAAGATAATGTCCGAACCTATGCATTGCATGAATGTGAGAATTCAAATGGCATTTTGAATTCTCATGGCCCTTGAGCTGAGTTCTTGGTGAGACTGTTACGATTCACAATTGTTTGCTTACTAAGTTAACCCATGATGGCATGATTCTATATTTCAAGGGTGAAGAGCTAGAGACACTAAACCTTGATATTTTCTAATTGAGAAAATGTACAGAGAAGGTATTAATGATACTATCACTGGTGGAAGCTCATCAAAATTTGGCTGGAGTTCAAACAATGTACAGAAGTTTTTGGTTCATTTAATTAGATACTTGAAGACTCTAATTGTAAGTTGTAACCTGAAAAGTACTGTAGAGTTTGGCTTCATTTCCCTCGGAAGAAAAGGAAAAAAACCTGAAATAAAAAGGGTGCAATTATACATTGGAATTATGGATCGCAAGTATGAAATTTAGCCGTTTGACTTTAAAAGTTTACATGGAATAAACTAATTTCATAAATTTTTTTTTTAAACTCATTTATACATTTCAGGTATAGTTCAAAAAGCGGCTTGATTGGTATTTTTACTTGTGAAATTGTGGAAGGCTTTTAATTTGAATTTCTTCACTATTATTTTTTGATATCGTTGGTAGTTTAATATTTTTAGTATATAGATGAGATAATTATTTTTCTTCGTGCAGTTTATGACCTATTGATCTTCTAATAAACCAAATTGGTAGACAACAAAATGTGAAAAAGGAAGAGTTGGAATATCAGAAAGCATGAGTGACAATGGATAGATCGGATTAGATTTTACCCTTTTACCCTCTCCGTTTCCGTTTATAAATTTAAATCATTGTCCTTGTCCCATACTTTTATGGGTTAATAATATTAATCTCTATTCTCGTTCCAAATGGGGTCTATTCTCGTTCCAAATGGGATCAAGTATCCCGTTATATTTTTTAATTTAATTATATTTGATAAATAAAAGAAAAATTATAAAAGATACAATATTTTAATTTTTTTAATATTTCATAATTTATATTTAACTAATGAAAATAATAATATTAACCAATTCATAAATAACTAGAAAAAATTATGATACTTTTGAAATAAAAAAAATTTATTAGAGTTTTTTTTTTAGTTTTAACGAAAATATATAATATAAATCAATTTTTTACATGCGAATAAAATTTTCAAATTCTAAATTTTTTTTGTTATAATTATAATATTTTTCTCCAAAACAATATGAGAATATGTTTATATAAATTAAAAAAAATTCTTTCAAATATTATGATAAATTAGTATTTAGTAAATAAATTAATAAATAAGTAAATTATTTATGTATATTATATAAATAATAATTTATATATATATATATATTATATATATAAAATATATATAGAGGTGGGGCACAGGGCAGGTATATAAATATTGTATATGCTTCATTCCCGTTAAATATCATTTTGAATTGTTCTGTAACATATTCCGACTCCAGTAAAAAGTCAAAAACCCACTCTATTCAGAGTGGGTATGAGTCAGAGATTCACGGATCTGAATTGAATTACTATCCCTATCAGAAAGGCCAAATTAATAAAAAAAAAAAATTGAACTTTCACAGTTGTATTAAATATAACCTATAAAATTTTTTATTCGAATAAATGAACTTTTAACATTTAATCAATTTAGACATTTCAATTAATTTGATAAAAGAAATTGTTGATATATTTAAACTTTTCAATAAGTATATTTTTTTTACTAACTAAACACAGCCATATGATTCGGTTATTTAGTAAATGTGATTGCTATTGAAATTTCAATATTATTTTGTCTTTTAACAAACAAAATATCTATAAAATATTAATGAATCAGTTGCTCAATTAGTAGAAAAAAAAAATCGCATCAATTCTTTTTATACTAAATTGATAAAATCTCCTTTCTCCCGTGCGATTCTTCAAGCCTTCGTATTGGAGTCTCAATGGTGATGAGTATCGGAAGAGGTCCCATTCTCTCTCGCAAGACCGACTGTAATTATTTATGACAAGAAGAACAAGTAGAAGAAAAAGCTCTTATAGGTTCTGAAATGGAAGAGGAGATTTCTTGCGTTTCACTTAATTTGAATATCTCAACTGACAATGATAGTGCAGAGGATCAATCCATTGACGACACTGGCCTTCTTGAATCCGTTGATAAACAGACTGTTTTCAAGATTCAAGAATTATAGCACTAGAAACTTTCAGTAAAATTTTTTTTTTTAATTTTTTAAATGTTGTTGACTAGTAGTTTTGTTTTTCCTTTTCTTTTTCATTCAAGAGAATCTTGTGCTTATCTTTCAAATCATTGGCCTTGTATATAAATGACACGATTCTCACTCCTTAATCCTTAGGATGCTTAATCTAATTTCTAACTTCATGCTTTTTGTTTTATTTCAGCGTGATCCTAAGTCTATTTTCAAAATATACTTAAAATATTTTTATGATATATCTAAAGTATTTTTAATATATTTTTAAAGGATTAATAAAATATACTTAAAGTATTTATAACGTATTATCAAGGTATACCAAAGTGTTTTCAAGAATTTTCAAGGAATACACAAAATATTTTAATGTATACCTGATAAGGAATTTCTAATAAATTTTCAATATATTCTCAAAATATATAGAACAAAAGTATATCCAAAGTATTCATATAGATACCGCCCCAATGTATACTAGAAATATATCGAATATGCATTTTTTGATATAGAAGTGACTTTTTGATGATGAAATTTTTGTAATATTTTTTAATTGCTTTTAATAGTTTTGAAAAATACTTTAATTAGAGGTATTATTGTAATCTTTTAAGAGGTTTTTTTTTCTTGCATATTTAAAAAATTATTATTATTATTTTTCTCTAATTTAGCCTATCAAAAAAAGACATCCTTTTAAGGCTAATTGTATAAATAGTACCAATTTTTATTATAAATTGGTACCAAACTTTTGAATTATTAAAAATTGATACTAAATATTTTTACTTTATTACAATTTGGTACCAAAACTTTCAATAATGATGCAATTTGATACCTAAATTAAATTTCTAATAAAAAAAATCTGATGTAGCATGTTGACAGGCTGATATGACATTTTTACATATTGACATATCATTTTTTTAACTGAAATTTTGACTTAAATATCAAATTATAACAAAATAAAAATATTTAGTACCAATTTATAACAATTAAAAAAATTTAATATTAAATTATAATAAAGTAAAAAAATTGATATCAACTGTAAATTTATCCCCAGCCCTTATCTACATTGTAGTTGGGCTTTCTAACCCAAACCAAAGAGGCAAGGGCTAGGAGAAAGACAAATGAAAAAAGTGGACAAGGGTGGAATATCAAAACCAAGGAGAGGATAAAAAAGTCAAAACAAAATTTTCAAGACCAGACTAGGGTTTCTGAGGATGTAATTAGTATAAAAACACAGGCCGCGGGCATGGAAATTGTTTCAATCCCAGAATTTCAATCGGTTATGTATTACGGCTGTGGCTTAATATTTTCGTATTCTTCTACCAATCTCTCTGTAGTTAGAGTTAGGGTTTTGTTTTTGAATAAAGAAAATTAGGGATTGGGGGGCAGTGATGATGAGATAAGAGAAAGTCATGCACCACTCTGATAATGTTTGTGCTGATAAATCTCTCACACCCATACACATTCTGAGCCCTCTTCTTCTTCTTCTTCTTCTTCTTCTTCTTCTTCTTCTTCTAACTTTTTTTATGGAGTTTTGAAATGAAAAGGAAAAAGGAACCAAGTGATGCGGGTCTTGAATAGAAGACCCGAACCATGATGCGGACCGTATAGCAATTGCTTCTGGGGATTACTTTTGGTTTCTGATGGTTCCTTCCTTTTCGTGTTCTTTTTTTTTTTTAATTAACTCAGTGATAGAATTTTGTTGAGAAGATTAACTTGGTAAAATAAATTAATGATTCCAAAATTTTTTGCATATTTATTATGGTATTAAAATTTGAAATTAGTTTCAGATTTTAATTTTTTTTTTGGCTGATTATATGGCAGCCCAGATTTTCTGACTGGAAAATTTTCCTTTTATTTTTTAAAGTAGGCTGGAAAAATTTTGAATATTAAATTTTAGATTTTTAGTACCAAAAAGTTATTTTATCCTATGATAATTTGCGGGTCAAAATTATCAAAATGAGGTAGCCAACGTTTTATGATGTGTTGCTGTTTTAAAAAAAATTAAGAGATACTAATTATTTTTAATTTTATTCTTATTATTTGTTGTTTTATCAAGTATAGGAGGGATTTTGCTTGAAAGAAAGTATTTTTTTGTTGTTGGGTATTGAATAAAGATTTTTATTTTTTAATTTAGTATTAAATAAAATGGCTTTTTGATTTGATTTTAGCAAATGATAGAAGACATTGCAAATGCAAGGGCAATCTCTTCTTATCCATCAGAAAACCTGGTTTTACTTTAGATTGATTCTGGGTAGGTTGTAACAATAATAAAGGGAAAAAAGGGGTGATATATATTCTTATGAGATGAAAAAGGAAAATAAAAATTAAATTTATTTCTCTTATTTGAATGGGAAAATATAATATATATTCTTATTATTTTGTCCCTATTAAAAGTGATGGTATATAAATTATACAGTAAATTTAACTTCTTGGGAACTAATATTAACCAATCAAAATGTTAAAAAAAAAAAATTATAATAAAGAATAAAGCACACGAATATAAAGACATGCACTCAAAAGGAATCATCTACATACTCTATTTTTAATAACAATAGTATTTATTAGGAGGAAAGAAATTTTTCAACCCCTAAAACTTGAAAGGAAAAAAAAGGTGGAAATTGTTGTTCAAAATTCACATTTATAAATTCTAATCGATTTTCAAATAATTTTTTATGCAAATATGCATTAGTTTAAATAATTACTAAAACAACTTCATATAAAAGCTATATCATTCTTCCTGATTGAACAAATATATTTTTTCAAAATAAAGGTATGCGCTTTTGGATAATAATTAGTAGTTATTTATTTTAAAATATAGAATAAGTTAAATTTCTAAAATTAAAGAACCAATAAATCTATGAATTTTTTTAAATAATATTATCATAACTGTCGTTAACAATTATAATTTACTATATTTAATGATTATATTGCTGTAAATTCGCTTTTTATAATTAAAAATGAATATAAATATGTATTTTAATAATTTATTGATTTAATATTGAGAAAATATAATATTTTTAACATATAATATATGTAGAATATGCCTAAAAAAATGTATTACTCTTGTATTTAATATTTAAATATCAAATATTGACTACAGGTTTATATGTTATTTGAAGATTATATTAAGTTATATTTATATATGTAGGTTATATGAAATTTGTGTAAATATTATCTGATACTAAATCATGCATAGATGTGAATTATTTTTAATAATAAAATCAATCTTTTTAAGATCATAACTGTTATATTCAATATATGTGCATAAAATATGACCAGCATAAAGACCATCGAAATTCTAAATTAGCCTAATAGCCAAATAGAGATCAAATTCTTTATAAATGGAAGAGAAAAAATGAAAAAAAAAAGAAAAGCAAAAACATTTAATTTATCTATAATCTAAATAATTTAAATATTCCCATTATGACTGATTATCGGTATTCACTCGATAATCATTTCATCCAAAATAATTTTCTTACTAAGAGAGTTGCTACTCCGATCAAATTAGTATCAAAAATGTCGTTATCCTTAACATAAAATTCCACATATGTGCCCGGATGATCGATTGAAATTTTGAAATGCTTATTCCATTGGAGAATAAGAGATAAGAAAAATTCATAAAGAAAATAAGGTAAGGTGATTTTTGTATTTATATAGTTGAGAGAAAAAAAAAATTTCAGAAAAGGAAATAAAAAGTTTTACGGATATACATGGATTGAGATTAATTTGCTTAATTTAATATCAAAGTTACTATGAGAATTTTGAAATTCTGTTAGTAAAATTTATTAGATATATTATGGATTTAGTATCAAAAATTTGACACTCGGTAATTATTTCATTTTCAAACCTATCCAACCTCTCTTAAGCTCAAATTTTAAAGGAAATGCTAATGACAAGTGAAGCAAGCAAGCATCAAATAAATAAAAGATTTTTTTTATTATTTTATTTAAATGACATTTTTTCATTACTACATAAAATTAGATTTAGAAAAACATTTCTTGAATTAAAAAACCCAATTAGTGATTTTGATGGAACGACTTTGGGTGTAAATCCAAAACTGATTTAATACCATTTGTCAACCAATCAAATTTACCATAACTATTAACGGTTTGGTAAACGGTTTAGAAATTAATTGGTTTTCAGTTTTGTTATTGAGAAAATTATTGTTTATCTTATAAAGTTTGATATATTGTACTAATCATACTATATTACTTACTATATTATTACTTATCATAATCATATTATATATAAAAAATGGTAGTAGGGAGATATGCAAAATTACAAAAAAGTCAGCATAATTATATTAGTTAATTTAGTTAATTTTGTCATTTAATAATTTAATTTATTAGTAAATGGTATCAATAATTCATTAATTAGAAGTTCAATTCTATTAAGATTAGGTAACTATATTTTATATATAAAAAATTATTATTATTTATTTAATAATGATAATATATTATTAATTCAATTCATAAATAAAAGCACGAACTCTATTTATGTAAACAAAATTTCATTAAAAAATTGAGAACTCTTATGAAAATGGATAATTACAAATATTTGGGTATATGTTTTGTCAATATTTGTTAAGCCCAAATTTATATAAATAATAAATCGATTGACAAAATTAAGTTTGATATTTGATTCAACATAATTAAAATGTTTATGATTAGTGTTTAGTTGGATAATTAATTCTTATATTTTAATAATCATTTGAAATTGTCATTTATTTATAAATTGTATTAATTTATTCTAAAAAAATAATATTATCAATTTAATTATATAAATTAATGAATATTATAATTTGTAATCTAGAAAAATGTGAAAGACTTGAATTTGAAATATCAAACATTTTCGTCATCCTATAATAATAATAATAATAATAATAATAATAATATAAAAGTGAAAATATGAGAGAACATATAAATTTATCAAAAATTATTAATGTAATTATATAAATTAATAAATATTGAAATTTGTAATCTAAAAAATATAAAAAAACTTGAATGTGAAATGTCAAATATTTTCGTATAATAATAATTAAGTGGAAATATGAGGAAACAAATAAATTTACCAAAAATTAGTTTAATGACAAGTTTAATATTTAATAATTATGTGCAAGATATATTGATGAAAAGTTAGTATATATAAAAGTGGAAGAAGGGAGGACAAGTAAAATTTCTGAAAAACCAACATGATTATATTAGCTAATTTAATTAATTTTATAATTTAATAATTTAATTTATTAGTGAATAGTATTAATAATTTACTAATTAGTTCAATTCTATTAGCACTAGATAATAATTTTTGATTTATGTTATTCACTTTCTTTATTGGCCCAAATAAAATTAATTATCATTTAAATATTAATTATTGAATCTTATTTGTTTTTAAAACTCCATCTATAAGAGTATAATGTCATTCATTTTTGTTTGTTGAAATATTAAAAAAAAATGAATATTAGGAAGATACACTAAAAAGATATAATGGACAAGATAATTTGAATATAGTAAATAAATTAACAACTATAATAGATAAGATAATCAATAGGTAAGATAATTAACTAATATTAAAAAGAAATAAAAAAATAATAATATTAAAAGGAAATAAAAACTTTAATATTACTAATATTAAAAGGAAAAAACATAAAATGCATAATACAAAATATATAATAAATATTAATTTATTACAAAAAATAATAAAAATTAATATTATCAATTTTAATTATATAAATTAATGAATATTAATAAGTTAATATAAATTAATGAAAAATAAAAAAGTTATATAAGAACCAAAATGTGATTAACGACGAGTCTAATATCTCATTATATGTGCAAGATACATTAATAGGACTAATGGTATTTGGTTAAAATAGAATTAATCAAATTAATTGATACAAAAATAAATTTTAACAAAATTAGTAAATTTTTCTTTATTTTTATTAGAAATCCAATTGTTTTACTATCTATAATAAATTTAGTTTATCTATATATTATTAGCATTCTTCTATTGAAAAATAGTACCAATACCTATGTTTTATGTATAAAAAAATATCATATAACTATAATATTAAAAAAAAGAAAAAATAATTTAAAAAAATATTAGGAAGATATGGTAAAAAAATAACGATAACATATTGTCATTTAAAATATAACAATTTATATAATTTCACGTAAACAAAATAATTTATATAATGGTAAGTAAATAAAATTATAATAATGCACGTAATATATAATATAAATTTTAAAATACTATGTACAATTCTTATAAGTTATTTGAAAAATTATAATTTTTTAATAATTTTTATATTATTTAATAATTAATTTATTTTAATCATATACACACCAGTTAAGTTTTTAAAATTTATATGCATAACATAATATAATTTACTTTTATATAAAATATAATTAACAACTATTATTATTTAAATTAAATATAAATTAATTATATGATAATTAAAAGTGATTAAAATTAATTTGTTGGATAAAATTATTATTATTATTTATTTAATAATGATGAGTCCAATTATTAAAAAAAATATATGCATTACACATAGATAATTGAGAATATGAGAGACATACAAAATGACTGTAAAATAACTTATTACCTATTTTTTATATCTGACTCAAATAATAGATAAATTAAATAATTTACGAACAAAAATTCTATTAATATTGAAATGACTACCTTTATTTTATATATAATTCTTAATATTTGAAATAAATATGTTCTCCATATTAGTGGCATTTTGACTTTATTAATTAACAAGAGTTTTATTAATTTTAAAATGAAATTAGCTTATATGACAATATTACTCTATATTTAGCTCAAACATTGATTAGTTAATTAACATTCCAAATGAAACAAAACAAAATAATATAAAAACAAAAAAATTATATGAAAAATAAATAGTAATTAATGACGAGTCCAATAGTTAACAATCATGCACAAGGCACGTGAATAAAAAACTATTGTTGTGACATTATAACTCTATATTTAGCTCAAGTATTAATTAGTTAATTAATATTCTAAATAAGACAAAATAAATTAATAAAAAATATTATATAAAAACTAAATGGTAATTAATGATGAGTTCAATATATAATAATAACGTGCAAAATACGTTAATGAAAAACTAAATATTATACAATTTGATATTTCTGTTTTATCTCCATTAAATTATATAATCATTATATTAAATTTTAAGACATTTATTATTTGTAAAAAGAATATTTTATTTTATTCAGAAAATATTAGTATAATAATTCAAAATTTTGAGGTGTTGGTACAATATATTAAACCTGCAGGGAATATTAATACATACTGTCAAAATTTATAGAATAAATTATAATTTTCTCTTTATCATTTTTTAACCGAAAAATCTAATATATTTCTAAACGAAAAATCTAATATATTTCTAATAGAAAATATAATA
Source organism: Balakata baccata (assembly GCA_949630135.1). NCBI lineage: Eukaryota > Viridiplantae > Streptophyta > Magnoliopsida > Malpighiales > Euphorbiaceae > Balakata > Balakata baccata. The sequence continues at coordinate 33,069 of CATIWF010108504.1, forward strand.
GATAAACATATTAATAGAATATAACAAAATAAAAAAATTAAATCGTATAATTTTTTAATATCAAAAGCTACCAATATAATAAATCAAATTTCATAAAGTAGATATTTATTTTTTTCTTTGTTAATTTAGCAAAAAAAATTTGACCTATTTAACGGAACTTTATACACTGTCGTTTCACCCCCTTTCAAACAAAACCTAAATTCTCATATCCCAGTTCCAAGTTGGTCGAAGAAGCTGCCCAGCTCTCCTGCCCCCTTCTCTCCTTTCCCGTTCCTGCCGGCGCCCATCTGTTGCTTTCCTTACCTTGCCGTAGCCGGCTCGCTGCTCGCCCGAAGCCACACGACACCATCAGACCAGCAAGCAACATCTCTGGAAAGGTGTGTTTGTTCTTTAATTTGGGGTAATTTTTATGTAGTTGTAAATGGAAAAAGCAGCATAGACCTCTAATGGGTTCTCTCTATTAGGCAACTTGTGTTGGTTTTCGCATATCCTCAGTCTGATCTTTTTGCTGTAATCTTTGAGTTACAGTTGTATAGTTTTGCTCATTTTTATCAACTCCAAATTTGAATTTGAATTTGAATTTGTATTTGTATTTGTTAGGCAGTCAGTTAGGAATATGATTTCTCATTTCTTTCGTTTTAGTTGATTGGATTGTAACCTAAAGTGTTCTTCACCGAATATGGTCACTATCTCTCCATGTTTCCTTGTCGCTCGGGTACTGGAAGCACATATGAACCTGCATTTCTGTACTTCTGAAGCTGATAGCTGCATTTTTTTTTCCTTTTTTGGTATTTGACAAGTTAAGACTTCAGTAATCAGATTCTTTATCAGTTATCAGATATTATTTACTGCAATTAATCAGATTCTTTATCAGTTATCAGATATTATTTACTGCAATTATCTATCAGCATTATTATTGACTGCTAATTAATATTATCCTAGCGATATTGAACCGTCTTCTGACCGGACTAATGCTCAATGAAGTGCACATATTGCTACTGGGAATCTGAAAATGGAAGTGCCCGTTTTCCAACTATTTTTTCTTTTTTGCTTTTTCCAGGAATATTAAACATGCATATTGTGTGCAGCAGTAAAAATTTGGAACAGACAAATTATTAGACACAAAAATCTGTATAGTGGAAACAGAATCTCTTTACAATTTTGAGTCTGTTTGCATGGATGTACCATTGCCATCTTCAAATTTGAAATGATTTGGGAATAGGTAGAAAACGTTTCATGGATATCCTACCTATAACTATCCCTAGCTGAAATTGCATGGATGTACTATTGCCATCTTCAAATTTGAAATGATTTGGGAATAGGTAGAAAACGTTTCATGGATATCCTACCTATAACTATCCCTAGCTGAAATTTCCAATTACACTAATATTGTATCCTATATTTTGGTCAAATTGACTACTGCAGTGGGTTTTTTTTTTTCCATTTAAATTTTGGGATCAGTTTGGTTTGATATATTCCCCAAACTACACTGAGAATTCTCTAGTTGATTTTTTGAAGGGAATTGGTGAGCAACTGAGTGTAAAGAAGATGCTGAAGTTCTTATCAAAGGTCCGGATTGAATTCAATGCGCTGGATCCACGCATAGCCTCTTGCATGGAGTTTTTAGCCCAATGCAATGCTGCCAAGGCCAAGGAATCAAATCCCTCTTGCCAGATAGTGGTCAAGCGCCGAACAGATGACCATCCACCCCAAATCACAGTGAATTTTGTCAATGGAGTTGAGGAAGTTTTTGACGGTACTACTGTTTCTGCTCAAACCATAAGGAACATGATTTTGGAGAAGGGTCAGCTCCTCGAGACTGAGCAAATGTTCCGTGAAGCCGGTGAGAAGTGGCCTGTTATCATCCCAGAGGAAGAGCTTCACCAGCCAGCTCCTGGCACCAAGGTTAGTATTCAAATTCCTTTTTCCTCATATTAACTATTTGTTTAACCTATCATCTTATTAACCATTAAGCATAATTTCAAATAGGAATCAAGCGTAATTAGATCTGAGCTTTAGTAAAAACCTGATAGGCACGCATTATACATCCGTACCATGCCAATTGTTCGATGAATTGCCTCATAAAAAGGCAACAGCCACTTCTACCACCTGTGTTTTCCTTAACTGACTGGTCTATTATAAGTATGGTTTATCTATCATGCTTATTGAAATGTTATTTGCTAATTATTCCTAAAACATCAACTTTAAGTTACAAAGGAGTAACTAGTGAGAAAGGATCTAAGAATAAGCAGGCTATTATGATTATGGAAAATTCTGTGAAGGAAAGTTAATTATTGAATTATCGTCAAATAGACCAGAACAGTTACTCATCCATGCATTTTCTTTCATTTATAGTGGTTATTCCATAGCAAGGAACTCCAAAATGGGGATTTAGTGTTTAAGCTCATCATTTTCACCGTCCTAACTCATCATCATTCTGCTCAATCCAATTCTTCCCAAACTTTTGAGATTGACAAATGAAATTGCATTATGTTCTATGATTTACAACAATTGATGCTCACTAATTGCACTTGTCTGGTCTATATAATTTATTGATATCTTATCATGTTGCATTAGCCTCTCATTGTTTTATTTTTTATTTTATTTTATTTCCAAATTTTTCTAATGCTTTTATTCTTTTTTGCCGTAATCCCAGCCAAGAAAGGCGGAGGAGAAGTAACCTCTACTGGATGCCCATCTGGCTGCTGCATTACTGCAATCTGATTGTTTGTCTTAACCAAGCGAAGGGATTGTTATCTGAATATCAATCAATATATAACAGTGCGAGGGCTGTCTACTGGGAGAAGAAGAAACAATGTTGATGTTTTGTGCCATAAGGTTAAAAAGCAATATAGTGAAGGAGACAATCGAGGTTTCATTAAATGTCAGTTCTGTTGCTACTGAAAGTCATTATCACTGTAGTTTGTCATTTTTGTTTCTAAAGTTGCAAAGTAATTGGGAAAAATGAACCCTTTGAAAATAAAAATTATTGATTTTAAAAAAAATGAAAATAAAAATTATAAATTACAGCTAGTTCCCAATTCCCGTCTCCAAAAATGAAATGCCATCCTTGTTTACTTCAATTTGCCATTCTTTTGGCTAAAAAAAATAATTTTATGTTGACTTTTTTGGTTAGTTATATATATATATAGAAAAAAATAAAAATTTAATACCCTAATGTGTGCTAAAAAATAATAATACTTTAGGTTATTTTTTTTTATATGTAACAAAGAAAACATTATCAAGTCGAGCATGTTCTCCATAAGATATCTAGACGTTTTTTGTTTGTCTTATACCTATACCATGAATCAAAGCAACAACTTCTGGTTCATACTGCTATGTCCAAGGAAGGGAGCCTGGGTAAGGAGCTTCTCCACAATATCTGAATAAACGTTCAATTTCTGGGCAACCATTAGGATATGGGATTGATCGATGAAAGGGATCACGCCCGAGTTTTTTACGCCAGTGTACCTCGACATCCATATGGATCTTCTTGAAATTGAGCTCTCACCAATGCCTCACCTTTCAGAGCTGCTTCTTTGGAAGTCAGTGAAGCTGGGGTGCCAGAGAAAAAGAATCTTGAATCCGGAAAGCCAATTGCAGAGCGATGCAAGTGTGAAAATCTCTCCTCCTTGAAATCATAACTCACAACCTAGCACCAAAGTTTAACATCACAAGAATCAAGCAGCTGTATTGTTTTTTCCCCTTTTCTTTGTGTGTTCCTGTTATTCATTGTTCATATAAAAACTAGGAATCAAAGCAAAGATCCCAGTCTTTCCTATGGGTGCTATTGCTGGTGGATTTGATTCATTGTTCAAGCGAAAAAATATGAATTCTTCTTTAATTGTTTATCTTGTAATACAAGTAACCATTTGTACTGGTACAATAGATCAAAACAAAATAAAGACATTTTAAACAACAGACTTACAGTTATGTTTTGAGGCTATGTGCCAGTAAGCTCCCGGAACCAGCATACACTAAAAAGAAGATTCTTGAAGCTATCTCTAGCATGTTCTTCTGTCAATGCCCTCCATTTCATGCTCTCCTCATTGCCTAACAATCACACAATTTAAAGACAGAAAAATCAAGATCGAGGAGTTTTCATCTGTACACAAATACCATGCACCATATATAGTATAGTCAACTATGAATTGCTAAGACTACCGATTTGGGCAGTGAATGCATTATCCAGAAGAAAGTACCGATTTGGGCAGTGAATGCATTATCCAGAAGAAAGTTAATGTTTGGTTTACAGAATTTCATGCCAAGCAGGAACCTAAATTCAATCCTAAGACAAGAGATCAATCTTTGAAACACAGATTCAATTATGACTCCAGCTTTCTTCTTCAAGAGTTTGGAAAAGTCAGTGCAAGACATTCAAGTCAGCCATACGCAACAACTGCTTGCTTACAAGTCAGCCATAGGCAACAACTGCTTGCTTACAAGTCAGCCATAGGCAACAACTGCTTGCTTATATAAATATGGCATTTACAAAGGTAAGGAGCAGGTGAGCACTCTTTGATCAATGTTTCTGCCATTCAGGAGAGCTTTACTATCTTGGCAGTAAAAGCATGTTTAAGATTTCAAAGCCAGAAAACCACTCAAATGTAAGTAAACAAACTTTGACAAAAACCTTCTCAGTAAAGATGCTCAAAAATGAAATATTTGGAAAAATCACACAACTTACTGTACAATGTAAAATGTTAATTATGGTATGGTTCAAGTGCCAGCTTGACTTTACCAAAATTAGTAGCTTAACCTAAATTCTAACACAACACGCCTTGACCTAATTCTACAACAATAATAACACAACAAATTCAATCTCTCAGCAACTTCCAAGTTTCCAACCATTCAAAATAGACATGCAATTAAATTTATCCTGATTGTTGAAGAATGAAGACCCTTGCTAAATGTCTCAACAAAAAAAAAAGTTTCTTACTAAATGATAGCAACCAAATTAACTGTTAGATGGTAATTAATAACTGAGTAGATTCTCACGGGCTACAATGTGGGAGAAGGTCAATTGAAAAATGATAAATCCTTCCGCAACCTATTATATAATTTGATTTGCATAAAGACATGTGACAAAGATTTTGAAATGTAGTGCATAAACCAAAGTAGCAGATTCAAGAGATCATCATACCATAGCATTGTTCCATCATATTCATTTTAACCAATGGTAGATTTCTCCTCAAATGCATATAAATTAAAAAAATAATTTACCATTTTGATAAGCATTATAGACTAAACCACACATGTAAAATGATGGCTCAGAGCTATGAAGAATCACCTTTTGGAGCTACTTTTTCTTTCAGTACATTTTTATAGAAAAAATTTTCACAAATCCTCTACTAACATATAAAAAATTGGAACACTGATATCTTTCCACATGAAAGGCAATTAAGAAGTAAAATCACCGGAGTGATCAAATTCAAAGATTGGTTTCTTAAACTGCTCTACAATATTCTGGTTCAATGCTGGCCATTGAAGAAAATGAATTTTATGGATGGTATTTCTGTGTCAACGATGGGGTTGCAAAATTGTCAGGGAATAAAACTAGAAACCAGCTAAAGTTAATTAATAAATGTATTTAGATATATTGAACAAAAACTAATCATACCAGGATTATCTCATACCGTAAAAGGGATGAGAATACCTGTGGTTTACACCCAAAAAAAAAAAAATCTCAGCAAGCAATATGATAACCACTTTGTGAAACAGCTTCCTGTCTTTCATTTTTACAGAATCAAGAGCAGGTTGGGCCCAAGTTTATGATACATTTCTGCTCAAACAAACATGTAAAAGAAAAACAAAATAACGGGTGAGAGAAGCACAAGAACTCACCAAACCATCTTTTTGATTCAGCAACAATCCAATAACTCTGTGCTTCACTACGAGGGCCAGCATCTTTTCGAGTCTCGCCACCACTGAACAAAAGCAAGGCCCCATCATCCTTTGCGGTAATATCAACTCCCTTCTGTATATGAGTCACAAAAGTAGCAGCCTGACCAGGATTCCGCTGATAAGATTCCAAGAATCCTCCTTTTCGACTTTCCCACAACTACTACTGGTATACACCGAATGCCCAGCAACCATTACAAGATTTTTAAGCTTAGCAAAGGGGTAATCATCCTTAGCCATGACCATCTTTGGGTAACTATTCATTGCTCGATACCGGCTCTCAAATACAGAAAGAAAAATGAGAATAGCGATCCCAAAAGACAAGGAAATGACGAGCACAAGAAGTGGATGCATCTTGTAATAGTATTGGACCCCGTTACCCAAAGATTTGAGCATTTTGAAAGGGTGAGATGATGAGTTTTTCGATTTCCGTGTCCTTTTGATATTTCCAGATCCTAAATCAAATTCGCTTCTTGGATATGCAATGAAAGATTTGGGACTATTTGCATAAGTGTTCATGATAAGGAAAATCCAGCTTAGGAGCTGTGATTTTGGAGAAAATCAAGCATACCCAGAAAGGAATTTGAACATATAAAGTTCAAGCAGTGGAATTCAGAACATAACCAGATGCAAATTCAGATAGAGAACCAGCCAACTTTAATCAATTTAAACATATACCCGGAAGAGAATATGAAATATAAATCAATGGGATCATATATTACGATTAAATTATACGATTCAACCACTTTCACAGAAAGAAAGAGAAGAGAGCCCAATTTGGACCGATCAACTGATAAAAATTAAATCTTGATAGAGGAAAATCATAGACACCCAGGAACAAATTCGGTTAGAGAAGTCAAATGGATTTCGAAAATAAACATCAGTAAAGAGATATATTACGATTATATTATCAAACTTTTTAATTGTTACAAATTAGTATCAAATTTTTTTATTTTATTACAATTTGGCACCAAAATTTTCAATAATATTGAAATTTGGTACTTAAATCAAAATTTTAGTTAAAAAAGTTTATATAGCATATTGACCGGCTAATGTAGCATATTGACGTGACATTCTCGTAGGCTAATACATCATTTTTTTAACTAAAATTTTGACTGCTACCAAATTGTAACAAATCTTTTTAATTGTTGCAAATTGGTATCAAATCTTTTCGCTTTATTACAATTTGATATCAAAATTTTTAATAATGTTGTAATTTAGTATCTAAATCAATATACTAGTAAAAAATTTGACATGATATATTGATTAACTGACATGACATGCTGACATAATATTCTCACAAGCTGACACATTATTTTTTTTATTAATGGTATCAAATTGTAACAAATGAAAATGGCTAGTACATTTATCCCCACTAAAAAGATTTGAGAATTGTTGAGTGTTTAATGCAGAGATTTGGAGTGTTAAGAATCTCTCACAGATTCAGAACTTTGAAAGACTAAATAAATCGTAGAGTTAGTATTTTCTATAGTTCTAGACATCGGAGAGAAGACAAACATCGGTTTTCTGCTATCCATGTTCAACGTGTAATGCCCATTCTTTTTCTTTTGGGAGTTTTACAAAAACGGAAAAAGAGAGTAAAATATTTACAAAAATATTGACGGTTAAAATTTTTTTAATAGTATTAAAACGTGCATTAAATATTTACAACAGTACCAAAATTTAAAACTCATCCAAATAATGTGCAAATGGTATATCTCTTAGGTAAAGTTTGGACATACTTTAGTTTAATTTTCACCAAAAAATAACAAAAAAAAAGGAGAAAAATAATTGAACCATTAAAGAAGAAGAAGAATATGTTGGAAAAATTGTGATATGAGCCATTTTGAGAGGATTATTCGGGTGGGTTTCACAACTCGGTTTTGGGAAAAAGACCCGAATATATGTTATTTGAAATGTGGACTATGAATTAATGTATTTATATGCTCAAAATGGAAAATGTGTGAATAAAAATTGAAGCTCAAAGTAAGCTTCATGATAAGGAGATTTAAAGGTGAAAAGTGAGTGGAAGTTTGTCCTACATAACTAAGAATTGAAGTTGAACTTGTGTTTATATATAGAGATGCATTCTTACATGGGTAAGAAAAGTAGAATGGAAGACTTCTCTCGCACGCTCAGGCGCAGGGGGTGCAAATCCATGGGCCGGAATGGGTCAATACGTGGATGCGCGACCTGCGTACACGAATGTTGGCCCAAAATATCGTGATCCTAAACAAGCCCAATTTTTTCAACAATTTATTTTTTTATTTCTGAAAAATTTGGCAACACGCCCGTGTGGATCCACACGGTCGTATTGATGTGTCTGCAGGATGAGTGAGCAAGGCAGATCCACACGCCCGTGTGGATTTTGTTCCAGAATGGACTTTTGAGTTTCATGTCTTTTGGAATGTCACATTTTCAAATCATATTGAAATAATTGCAATTCACGAAGCAAGTCGGGAATGCGTATGGTTGACGCAAATGGTGCAACTTTTTTAAAAAATAAGCGGTTCATCTGTCAGCAAAAGTACTTTTACGGTATTATCTGAAGACAATATAACACAATTAAAAGGATGTTACATTAAAGAAGATCCGACAAAACATATTTCTCCTAAATTATTCTTCACACATGATCTGGATAAAAGTGGACAAATCGATATTCAACAAATTCAATCAAGTAATAATTTAGCAGATTTATTCATAAAAATTTTGTCCACCGCAACATGTGAAAGGTTTGTGTGGAGTATTAGAATGTATTAGCTTAGAGACTTGAAGTGATATTTTTATAAGGGGAAAAAATACGCGTTGTACCCTTTTCTTTAACTAAGATTTTGTCCTATTGAGTTTTACTAGTAAAGTTTTGAATGAGACAGTTTCATATGCGTATTATACAAGAAATATACTATTTTTCTTTCACTGAGATTTTTTTCCCACGAAGTTTTTCTAAGGTGGACATTCAAGAGGGAGTGTTATGAAGGTTTGTATTGACCAATGAATGTCCATAACTTCTACACCTATATTTTCTTAACCTTTCATCCCATTATTTTCAATTTTTATTGTATAGTTAATTTGTGATTTGAATTTCACAATTAAATCATATAATTCTTCTCATTTATAAGTCTATAAATAGAAGCTTGGTAAATGAACAAATTACATAAAAAAAATATTATCTATATTCTCTTCTCTTATTTCTTACTATTTTTCATAGTTTTTCTTTTTTAAATTTATAACATAAACTACAATTTGATTTCGAGTTCAAATTTATAATCGGATTTCATGTGAAAAAATCTCAATATAATAAGAATGAAAAATATTTATATGCATATACACAACACGGTGTTCCTATCTTAATGTCAACCATTAAGATGATGTATACAAAACTGTTTCGTAATTTGATTTCCTCAAACTTAGGACGGCAAAGCATATATATGCACAGCATCTCTCAATTAAATTTCTATTAATATTGGTAGATGGTATGAAATATAATCGAGATGTATAACAATTCTCATAACACATGTAGGCACATGCCTCTGTTCTTTAAAAGACGAAAACAAACGGAAGTATCATCGTTAACTACACCTCTCCTTCGGTGTTTCTAATCCTTCCTAGTTTCTCCTTACCGTCCGATTCCTTGGCATCTTTCTTTATTCTCTTCTTCTTCTTCTTCTTCTTTTAATGTAATAACAGACAAACTTCAATTTCTTTGCAGGGTTCAAATTTGCCTTTCTTTGAATTCCAACAACTTCATCATCCATGCCAATTTCAGGTGATTCTGCTTCTTCGTCTGGTACAGATCATTATCCTGTATTGTATGTTCACTCAATTTCTGAAGCAGGCAGACTTCTTCCTTCAGCAAGCCAATGGAATTCTATAGAACTCGACTATGGCTTAGTTCCAAAATCCAACACTACTTATGATTCACTCCCATCTCAGTTCTCCAAATCCTTCGATTACCAACTTGTTATCACTGATAAACAGTGTTTCAAGCGGTTTCTTTACATTTCACTCGCCATAGTTTTCTTTGTCCTAGCAGTTGTCCTGTTAGTTCATTTCTTGCCCCACAGCAACAAGCATAACCACCATGGAATTTCAAAGAATCTCACGCTAGCATTGAGTCAAGCTCTGATGTTCTTCGATGCTCAGAAATGTAATTTTTCTTTTATTTGTCTTGTGTTTCTGTTTTTTTGGTCATTTTCATATATTTCTGTGAATTTAATATTGTTTTTTCTGCAGCTGGGAATTATCCAAGCAATAGTCCTGTCAAATTCCGAGGAGATTCAGGATTGCACGATGGGGATTCTGTACCTGGTGGACTTGTGGGTGGCTTTTATGATTCTGGCAATAATATGAAATTCAGTTTCCCCACAGCTTATACTGTCACTCTCTTGAGTTGGACAGTGATCGAGTATCATCACAAATATGCTGATATTGGTGAGCTTGATCATGTCAAGGACATTATCAAGTGGGGAACTGATTACTTACTCCAGCTTTTTGTTCCTCCAACTTCGACTTCGCCTGCCTTTACTCTATATTCTCAGGCAAGATATCTGTAAACGGAAAAAACCATCATTTTTTACTGTAGAATAGATGCATAGTTGTCTTGAATGAAAATTTTGTGAATCTATCTTCTCTATAAAATTTTAGGTTGGGAGTCCTGGCAATGGCACAGAAGGGGAAAATGATATAAGTTGCTGGCAAAGACCTGAAGATATGACCTATTCAAGGCCTGTTTCAGCTTGTGATGGCACAGCTTCTGATCTAGCAGGAGAAATTATTGCAGCATTATCAGCAGCATCAATAGTATTCCAAGAAGAAAATGATTACTCGGGAAGGCTAATCGAAGCAGCAGAAATGTTGTTTAAGATTGTGAATGAGACAGTTGAACAAGGAACATACACCAATTCTGAAACTTGTGGAGGACTGGCAACAAGGTTTTATAAGTCATCTGGCTATAAAGATGAACTAGTCTGGGGAGGAACTTGGCTTTTCTTTGCTACTGGTAATGATACTTATCTCAGATATGCTACTGCCCATTTTCGTGCAGCACAGGATGAGGAAGCAATATCAGATAAAGGCGTTTTTTATTGGAACAACAAGCTTACAGCTAATGCGGTAATTTTGATCAAAACTCATGTTTTGTTAATTTGGGAATTTGATGGTGTGAATGTTAAAACAAAATCTATGCAATCTTTGCAGGTTTTGCTAACAAGACTTCTATACTTTCTAAATATGGGCATTCACTTTGAGGATGGTCTGCAATTTTCATCAAATGCTACAAGGTCATTCATCTGTTCTTATCTTTCCCAGGAAACATTCAACAGGACTCCAGGTAAATTTCAAGATCAAACACTATGCATATGCAGGGTATATATTCTATCATTTATGGTTCTGTAGTCATAATTATATCTTTATACATTTGTTTATGATGCTTCAGTCTCATGATTTTAATACTTATATGTATTCTTAATAATTTCTAAATACAGGTGGATTGATCCTCATAAGTCCTGATGATTTTGGACAGATACAGTTTGCTGCAACCGCATCTTTCCTCAGTAAATTATATAGTGACTACCTTAAACTTGTTCTTAGTTCAGGTGTAAGTTGCAGTAATGAAGATTTTTCGCTAGAAATGTTGGGAAATTTCGCCAGATCTCAGGCAAGCTTGAAGGAGTGAAACGTTGAATATTGTAGGTTATAACATTAGATATATCCTGACAATTGCCTTTACATTTTTTGTTGTTCCTTCCATTTCTCAGGTGAATTACATTCTAGGAGATAATCCAAGGAAAATGAGCTACATGGTTGGCTTTGGAAACCAATATCCAACCCATGTTCATCATAGAGCCGCATCAATCCCTTGGGATGGTCAACCCTACAATTGTCAAGGAGACAGATGGTTATACTCTAAAGATCAGAATCCGAATATTCTTTATGGAGCTATGGTTGCAGGACCAGATCAATCTGACAATTTCTTGGATGAAAGGGACAAACCACAGTTCACTGAGCCAAGCATAGCAAGCAATGCAGGTCTAGTTGCAGCTCTCATAGCGCTCCATGATCCACCGCCTGTTTCTCCTGATTTAAATAGCATTAATATAGGCATAGACCTATATGGCATCTTCAGTAAAATTCGTAAACCTCCTTCGGCTCCTTGAAAAGAAAGAGGAAGGAAAAATGAAGGATAAGAATCTCTAACTGGTAACAGTTAGATAAACAATCGTTTGTTCGAAGTTCAAACATGTTTTTTTTATCCTTTTCCGGAATTTTGAACCCGAGACTATTGAAAGAAGTAGAACTCGAACATACATGTGTTTTTTATTTTATGTTCATTGTAAATATTAAGATTATTGTTCGAAAACCATTAAAAATATCATTTTAAATGTTAAACGAGTTGTAATAATCATATTACCTTCGTGTTAAGGATTCAAATCAAATCCAACCCATTTATTAATTGTCACTTTAATGAATCATATTCGTATAATATTATTGTGTTGTGTCCAATTTTGCTAGCTCTATGTACAAACCAAACTTCAAACAAGTGTTTTTGCTTTCTTTTATGCTCCGTTTAGATTGAAAAATTTTAAAATTCATGTATTCTAAGAATTCTATAGTTTGATTTGACAATAAAATTTATAGATTGTGAACTTACACTTATGTTAAGTTTAATAAGTACAATCCATAAATTTAACAATTAATTTCAAAATTTATCATTTATTAAATATTGATAATTTATTATTAAGTAAATATATACAATCAATTCTACTATATATTTAAAAATTTTAAAAATAAAATTAGTTATTCTAAGAGTTAAAATATAAAAAATAAAATTATTACATGTTATAATGTTTAATTACATTGCTAAAAATATTTTTTATTAATAATTTAATACATATTAAAACTATAATAATAATAATAATAATAATAAGCTAAAACAATTAATTGAAATTAAAAGAAGAATGATTTTTACTTTTTGGGATGAAGTATAATTTTGGAATATTATTAATTTATTAGAAATAATTTTAGAATAAAAAAAGTATAACAACTCTCTTATTGGTCAAAATTTATACAATTTGAACTTTTCCACCTAGAATATAATAAATCAAATTATTAAAAAATGAATGATTTTGGAAAATCTCTTATTTACTAAGGAGTTTAAATGAGATTTTCCAAAATTCAAGTTTTAAGTAGTTAAATGATAAATTTGATATAAATCAATGAATTGCTTAAAATTTTTAATTTAAAATCTCTCAATCTAAATATAGTATCAGTGTTTTTCTTGTTTAAGTAGACTTGAACTTATCCAACCTGTACAATGTCTGCAAAATTGAAAAAAGAAACAACTGATCAAAAGAAGATCAAGAAACAAAAAGCCAAGGATCATATATGTAAATTGGGCTAAACATAATGGAGTGAATCTCTTCTAGAACAGGCACGAGTAGTGCAATGAAAGTTTTCATATCAGCGGTAAGTTTGTCAAAGTTTTCATCCTTTGGCTTTAGGAGATCAATGGAGGTTTTGGTATTAGGAACTAATTTTTCAGACCCACCTGTAAAGAGCATCTGCTAATTCAAGTTTTCAGTTAAAGATTGGGTAAGAAATTAGATAAGATAAAGTAACAAGGAAATTATAATTGTTAGAAAACTAATGAATATTGTTAATTCAATATTCGAATAAAATGATAAGAGAAAAATAGAACAAATCTGATATATGTGTTCCATACAGTGTCCTTAAAACAAATTTGTCTTCTACCAGTTGTGTTTAAGAAAATCGGCTTTTATCTTCCAGGATACAATAGATATCAAATAGATGTTAAATACACAATACTCATTTACAGCGAATTAATTATATGTCACACTCTCTATCACTTTGAGAAGAAAATAAGAAAAGAAGAAGAAGATTTTCCTAATAATAGCAAAAACCCAACTCAAAAACTTAAACAAAGAACTCCTATTTATATTAGATGGAAGAGACATGAGACTAATTGTAATTAATTTCTTTAAAACCTACCAATTATGTCTTTGTAATATTTAAATAATGGTGAATTTAATATTTGAAATATTAGAAAATGAAATTCTAAAAGATAAGAAACTCAAAAGACAAATCTGGAAAACAATCCATCCAGGCGTGTAGAATTCACACGGAAGTATGGATTAGCTTGCACACATTGCAGCACAACAGTACGGGCGTGTGGAATGCACCATGTCAGAAGCATGACCGTGTGAAACGACATGAGAGTGTGAAATCAACACTATATACACACAACGATACGGCCGTGTGGAATCCACACGGATGTGTTAGACCCCTAGTCGTGTAGAACAACACGAGAGTGTTAGTTCAATTTCTATAAATAAAAAATATAAAAATTGGGTTTGATCTGGACCGATATTCGTGTACGCAGGTCGTGCACCCACACATTGGTCTATTCTGGATCATGGATTTGCACTCCTGTACCTTAGCGTGCAAAAGAGAGCATTCCATATTACTTTCTTACTCATATAAGAATGCATTTTACTATATAAATATAAGTCTAATTTTATATTTTAGTGAAATGAGACAACTCTCAATTTCACTTTTCCTCTTTATATCTCCTTAATAAAAAGCTTATTTTGAGTTTCAATTTCTATTCACACATTCTCCATTTTGAGCATATGAATACATTAATTCATAACTTTCATATCAAAGAATACATATCATGGTCTTTCTCTCAAAACCAAATTATGGACTCATCTGAATTATCCTTTCAAAATGACTTATAATTACAATTTTTCCAACAATAATTACTTTAAAAGTAGCATATGAAATCCATCAATGCCATGGCTTCAAAGTGATATTGTAACCATTTCCTCTCCAGGATCTCTCTGTAATCTTTGCAATAAAGCAACTCCAAAATCCAAGGATCTGGGGAGCAAAGCAAATTTTATTTTATTTTACTTGGATTAAGATTGAGCAGTTACTGCAGTTAATAACTGAGATTATAGTTAATGACACACTAAGCTGAACCTATGTCTTAATATGCTTACCTGGTTAGCCCAACAAAGGCCTTACTGCAGCTGGTTCCAGTTCTTGCATTTCCTTCATCAGCTTCTTTCTTCAATATCTCAACCATATTTGAGTGCAGACAAGGATCAGAATCACATTGCATTTCTAATCTCAGTGAATTACACATAGGAAGGAAATCAAGTACAGAAGAATTTAAGAAACAGCCAATCTTCTAATAATGAAAGAAGAATGTAAATTTAAGACATTGACAGAAATGACCCTAGTCTCAGAAAACAATGAAGACAAGAAAGCTAATTTGTTGAAATGTCATGAGGGTGTTTCTGTCCTGATCAGAAACTCAAGATTATGAAGATTAAATTTGATTTTCCTTTTTCTGGCCTGAATATTCTGGTTGATGTCTTGTCTTAAAACTGCCATTGTCGGACCAACCTTATCTTCATAAGAACAAACACAAAACATAGTCAAGGCCATGTCTTCCTAAATGGAAATTATGGGAAAAAAAAGATAAGAAATCAAGAAACTTACCAAGAACTTGAATGACCAAATTGCAGATAAACAAAAATTGACTGGTGGGTATATAAGCAGCATCATGATGATGATGACTATCACCAGTATTTTTCAGTTGGAACATAAAGGAAAGCTCTTCAATGGCAAATTTTAACTCTGAACTTTTCTCCATTTCTCTTCTCCTCTTCATCTCCAAGATTCTTGCTTCTTTCTTTCTACACATAAAACTAACAACTGAATTTCTTTAATCTCTCTCTCTCTATATATTGCATCAGATGTTCATTATAATATTCATTTTTCTTGTTTGTAGAACATATCTTGATGGTGACATTAAATTTGACCTTGGAGTTATCCAACAGCTATCCATTTTAATTGTTAAATCTAATTGATCTCAACCATTCATTCTTGATCATTATTGTTATGGGTTTCTTAACTTCTCTTTCCAAGTTGGAATATATTTATCATCATGTTGGAGGGTTTGGCTATAAAATTCTCATGAATGAAGTTATATTACTTATCTCCATATATATGCTTGCTGTTTTCAATTCGGAAATCATAATTTAATGATACTTCAAGACACTAGCCTTAATACATTTATTTGTTCACTTATGTAATTATTAAATTTGATTATTTTCTAATTAGAAACATTCTTTTTAATTATAAATTTGTTTTTTAATTTTTTTCTAAAATTAATTAATGAATGACGTGATTTATATCCTCACTTGTAAAAATTAGGAAGAAATCGAATTCAATTTTTTTTTCCACTATGGTAGAAATTTAATACAATGACTCTCTCTTATTATTGTAATAGTCCATAGCCTACTGGATATGTATTACTCTTACAAGATCTCAATTTAATTATTTACCTTTTCATTTGAATTTTTTTTTCAAATTCTTGAATTTAGAAACTTTTGGTTTATAGATATTGGAGACTAATTGATAGTATTCAATATTTTATATTTTCATGAAGAAATTTTATACAGTACAACTGATCCATAAGTTATTCTTGAATAAAACACTAATGCAAAATCATCCTTAAAGAATATAAAATTTTACAAAAATGGAAAAAAGCGGATAAATAATTAAAAAATATCATTCTTTAAAGTTTTTTTAAAAAATATATAACGTTTGAAAGATTTTTTCAAAAATACCGCTCCGCCTAAAAATATTATGAAAATACTAATAATTAAAGTTTACCAAAAATTTACTAAAAACTTAATGAAAATTAAAGTTACAAAAGATTTGTCAAAAATTTACTTAAAATTTACTCAAATTATAATCAAGATTTATCTAATATTTATTAAAAAAATTAATGAAAGTTAAAACTATACAAGATTTATTCAAGAATAATTCAAGATTTACCAAACATTTACCATAAAACTAAAAAAAAAATTGAGCTTATAAAAGATTTATAAAAAATTTACTTAAAATTTACTTAAATTATACCTAATATTTACAAAAAAATTAATGAAAGTTAAAATTATACAATATTTACTTAAGATTTATCTAAAAATTACTAAAAATTTACCAAATGTTTACCCAATATTTACAAAAAAGTTTACTAAATATTTACCAAATAAATACCCAAAGTTTACATAAAATTTACCAAAAATTTACCCAAAGTTTATCAAATATCTAGCCAAAAGTTTATCAAAATAAAATAACCTTAATTAAATTAATTAAATACAAATTTACATATTTTATTTTGTAATTAAGATTTACTTTTGTAATTTAGTTAATTAAATATGAGTTTACATATTTATTTTTCTAATTAAGTTAATTAAACAATGATTAAAAATAAATAAATAAATATATAAAAATAATTGGTGTCCATACAAATTAATTAAATTATTAATCTATATTTAAAAGATAGAAAAAAAATCATTTTTTTCTCAATTAAATGAAAAAAATGTGATAAATACGCAGTAAATTTCACATTTTGAAAAGAAAAAGAAAAACAATTGGTTAAAATAAAAGTAGATAATGTTAGTAATGAAAACAAGGAAATTACTCGACATAATTGAAAAATACTTAAAAAAAAGGGTGAACGGAGTAAATTCCTTTAAAGAATATGCAATTTAAAAATAAAAATAACAAGGAATGATATACTATTTTGTTGGTATTTTAGTACGATTCTATATCTGGATGAAGATATTTTTGTCAATAATTATCAAGTTATACTTGTTTAAAAACAAAATAGCTTTACAACTCGATCCGTAAAAAACGATGATTGTAAAAATCATATTTTTTAAAGATCTATTAACATTAAATCTATTGTTATTAGAATAATTCGTTAAACCCAAATTATTGTTGAGTATGTCATTTTATTTTTAATTAAAAATATGTACCGAATTCTTTATTATGAATAAATCGGATGCTATTGTTGAAAAAAAAAACTATATTTTTACAAATCATTTTACATGAGTTTAATGATCTTACTATAAGAAGGTTAATAAATTATTAAGAGAAATACTGACAACAATTTTTCTAATTTTTTAACACTTATTTTAAATTTGATTTACGTTATTAAATTTAATTTGTTAAATACAATAAAAATTTTGTAATTAAAAAAAGTGTTACTAGCATTATTCAATTATTAATTTATTCTCTACAATTGTTTCCATGATTAATTTATTCTAAAATTAACTTGTCTAAAATGCAAAATTGCCTTCAACATATATGAATTGAAAGGACAGTTGCGCCCTCATCTGAGCTTTGAGGCCCAGAACTGAGAGCCAACGGCCGAAAGCTAACAGAATTTCTATAATCAGAGACTTAACTATGGCTGCCTCTGCCCTGACTATGGTGTCCATAGCGAGGGGCGCACGGATACTACCTGTCCCGCGCACGTTAGCGACAACCAGGACAACGTTTGTGTCTACATGGGCATCCTCGAAGCTGGGTTTCAATTCTCTGCAGCTCCGGTTCAGGAAGAACAACACTTCACCCGCCAGGATGTTGTCAGTTCGAGCTGCTAGGACCGAGTCCCAAGGCGTCTCTTTAGGCTTCAGAGCTCCCCATTTTGAGGTTCGATACATTATACATTCATGTGTGTGTTTAAGTTCACGGGATTTTTGGGTCATTTTATAATTTGCTAAAATTGAGTGCCGTGTTCGTAATTGTGGGGGTGTTTCTGTGATTTATAGCTGCCAGAACCTCTAACAGGAAAAATTTGGAAACTTGAAGATTTTGAGTCATATCCTGCTTTACTGGTGAGTTACTTGTATTTCCATTTTTATAAATTTGGAAACTCTTGTGTTACTTTTTGAGTATCTGTTTGTTGCCTAACTTTTGCCTTTTTATTTGGTTAATGTTCATGTTGCAATTTGTTACATGAAAAAAATATTCTAAATTGTTGATGAACAAATATAACAAAGAACTAATATTATATTCCATAACATTTTGCTTCTTGATATTTTGGTTTCCACTACTGAGAAAAAAACTTACCTACCTTATCCCAGCAATTGTTAAAGAAGTAACCGGAGAGAAATATATTGTTTTTGGTTCAAATGGTGAAATATTTGATATTTATATTTGATTTCTTTGACTTGAATTATTGCCAATTGAGTCAGTCTAGCAGAGGTTACTCCAACACAGTGAAATTTTTATGACCTCATATAGTACCCTTTGTATTTTCATTTTTACCATTGTAGACAATTAAAGCATTGTTGCTTCTTCCCACAACCTTCTGTGCAACCCATTTCATTGAGAGTTACAAGTATATTGCTTCTAAGTTTAGCATATTCATGGAGGAGAAAATACATGATGCATTTACAACTCAAGTTCTGAAAGAAAATGGCAATATAGAGACAAAATCAAGTTTTAGAACAATATGGAGACAAAAGCAAGTTTTAGATAATGGATGTTAGACAAATCATCACTTCTGGTGTTTTTATTGCACTATCAAGAGAGCAAAAACTGGAACTCATGCTCTCAAAGTCCCAGAAGTATTGAGACATGTGCTGAATTTGATTTTATTTATTACTGTTATTCTGAAATTCTTCAGTCTTGCAGAACTTGAACTTCAATTTTCTATTGGTACTAGATGAAATTGCATATTACTTTGTTTTGCTCACAATTTACCTAATTAAATAAAGGAGCTAGTTAATACAGCCAACAGCCTTATCTGAGGATAAAGAAATATACTAAAAGTGAGTTAACTAAATTGGTTAACGAAGGAAACTTATATAATGCTTCGCAAAGGAAACTTCTTTCACCAGCTTCTGAAATATGAAGTCAAATGAAAGTTGGAAGTGTTCTTGATGAAAATTATCAATGATTTTTAAAGTTAATGCAAATTATGGGTAGGGATAGGGTTTGATGCAGCAAAAAATCATGATCCTATTCTAAAATAATTTTGAAAAAGAAAAGGAGTATAATGTCTGAACTATAATGAAAGAGGCATCTGTTTTTGATTGGTGCTTTGTTGAGTTGTAATAAATATATTGAATTATCTCATCTTGAATTTACAAATAATAAAATGATTCTGTTATTATAATTTTGTGAATTTGGGTTTCAAGTTTTGTTTTAGGTGCTTTATAAGGGATAGGCTTGCAAGTTGAATTAATTGGGTTTCTGCAATTTTGTTTTTTTATAATTTTTGAATAGCATGGATGCTTATGAACTAGATGCCATTCTATCATGCACAAAAGGAATGCATTTTTATTTCCTTTTCCTTTGTCAATTAGTAGAAAGCTTACATACACTCAAATTATGTGTTATGCTCTCATGTAGCACATGGAACAGAATTTGTGAAAAATGCTGACTGACATACTGCAACTGCACGTGGCCCTGTGTTTGATATTGCTTGATTGCTTTGGCAACAATGTCATTTTCTTATGGGGGAATGTTCTTATTTTGGTTTTAGAGACGAGATTACTGTGCAATTTTGAGATGCCTTATTCCTTGTGAGGATGTGTACAGGTTATGTTTATCTGCAATCACTGTCCTTTTGTTAAACACTTGAAGAAGGATATAGTCAAGCTTGCAAATTTCTATGCAAAGGTAGCTCAATCCATTTTCTCCTCATGGATTTGCTTTATTCCCCTGTTGGAACATTTATAACTTTGAAAATGAAAATGACTACATATTGATTTATAAATGTTTTGTTGTACTGTGCTTCAGAAAGGACTTGCAGCTGTTGCCATATCTTCAAATTCTGTGGCTACTCATCCACAGGTTCTAATGACTCCATTGTTTGAGATTAGAGCTCTGTTGAAGCTGTTGTATGATTTGTTCAAAATGGAACTATTCTACACAGGATGGACCTGAGTTCATGGCAGAGGAGGCTAAAATATTTAATTATCCATTTCCTTATCTATATGACGAGGTATGCTAATGACAATTCCTATCTGATCCTTAAATTGATCTTCTTTTTCCGTCACAATTGGTTTCTTTGGATACTTTTCCAATTGTCTTTAAAGTCAAACATAGAGAAGATAAATTATTTTAGTTTGATTTCTGATTTGGCCAAACTCTTCCATTTTGAGTGTGGAATCAATGTTTTGCTCTTCAATAATGTAATTGACCTTTTCTATATTGGTGATGGGACATTTATTGAATGCTTGCCTAAAATGCACTTGAGAGTTGGGATAGGGAGGGCCTGTTCTGATGTGTGCTATCAGCCCATCAACAAATCTTTTATATAAAATTTACGAAATTAGGTCATGCACTTGGGAAATCTAGCCTTTTCCTTGACGAAGATGGCAGCTGTAATTTGTATGCAACAGGCCCTATTTTTTCCACAATTTGGAATGGACCGAAATATTGAGGAGTAAGCTTCTGGTTAATACATTGTATGACAGATTGTTGGCGGTGGGGCTTTAGTTTGACATAAACCCAGTCCCCAATAGCAAAGTTCACCTCTCTTCTTTGGGCATCGACAGATTTCTAAATTCGGTTTTGGGCTCGGCTGAGGTGGGATTTAAGTTGCTGCAAGGTTTCATCTCTGTCCCGCATTTCTTGAGCTACCATTTCTACTTGGATCTCGCCCGGCATATAATGAACCACAGTTGGAGGCTTGCGGCCATACATGATCTCAAAAGGAGAGTGTCTAATTGACACGTGGAAACTTGTATTGTACCAAAATTCAGCCCAATAAAGCCATAGTGACCAATGACGGGGCTGGTCAATAGTAAAGCACTGTAGATATGTTTCCAAGCAGCGATTTACCACATCGGTTTGTCCATCCGTCTGTGGGTGATAAGAAGAGCTCATGTTTAATTGCATGCCTTGCGTTAGGAAAACTTCTTGCCAGAATTTGCTCATAAATAAAGGGTCTCTATCAATCAAAATGGATTTGGGAATACCGTGTAACCTGATGATTTCTTTGACGAAAGAATCTGCAATGGATTTGGTTGTGAAAGGGTGTTTGAGCAATACAAAGTGCATGTACTTGGATAATCTGTCAACCACGACCAACACTATATCATAGCCCCTACAGTGAGGAAGATCCGAAATGAAGTCCATGGATATTTGCTCCCATATCACATCTAGAATGTCAAGGGGCTGAAGCAAACCACCGTAAGAGAGTACTAGATTTGCTTCTTTCGCATATTTCACAAACTTGGACAAATTGTTTAACGGTGGAGCTCATACCAAGCCAATATAGATTCACTGCCAATTAGCGATATGTACGGTAGTAGCCAGAAAAGTGGAGTGAAACTCTTGGAGGAGTTGAGGGATGAACTTTGAAGATGGAGAAATAACTAATCCACCCTTGTGGTATAACACCCCATTCTTGAGAGAAAATCTAGGTTTAGAGGGAGGATTACCTTGAATTTCAGAACTGACTTTTTGGAGGGTGAATTACACCAATGGTACTCCAATTATCTAACTTGCAACAACTCAATACCTAAACTATTATTTGTAACAGAAAACTCTTTAAACTTTAATTTTCTTACATAAAGATACATGCCATCAAAATTTGTTAAATAATTTAACGAAATGCTGATGTGGAATGCTATGTGTATAAAATGGGTTTCACAAAAAATTTTCATCTTTCCTCATCATTTTCCCACATTGTCTCTTACCAAATATAATCAAACATTCCATTAAATGGTAAAAATTTTTTATGGGATTCATTTTGTACATGTGGCATTTATAAGTGAATTTTTTATTGATGTGGAAGTTCACATCAGTATTTCGTTAAATGGTTTAACAAATTTAAACGACATGTACTTTTATATTACAAAATTAAAGTTTAAGGGGTTTTTTTATTGCAAATAATACTCTATGTATTGAGTTGTTACGAGTTAGTTGGAGTACCATTGATATAATTCACCCACTTTTTGGATCCAAGGATCTTCCCTCTTCCCATGTTGGGAAAATGACAAGGGAGGTAAATTCGCCTTCTTCTTAGTGGGATAGAGCATCAACAGCTCTGTTATCTTTTCCGGGTTTATAAAGTACCTCAAAATCATACTCGAGCAGTTTCGCTTTCCAATTTTGTTGGTCGAGAGTTGTGATCCTTTAGTGACGGAGGTGCTTGAGAATTTTTTGATTGGAGAATACTGTGAAATGATGGCCCAAAAGATAAGGACGCCAATTCTGAACTGCGAGTGCTAATGCCATAATCTCATGTTCATAGGTTGATTTTCCAAGAGATATCAGAGAGTTTTACTGTAATATGCAATGGGGTGGCGTTCTTGCATAAGCACTACCCCAATGCCTCGGCCAGAAGCATCACACTCAATCTCAAATGGGTTGGAAAAATTGGAGAGCTGTAACACAGGAGAGCATACCATGGCCTGTTTTAACTGCTCAAAAGCTTATTGTTCAGCTATACCCCATTTGAACCTATCTTTTCTTTGTGAGCTCGGTCAATGGTCTAGCAAGGCTGCCATAGTTCAAAATAAATTTGCAGTAATAGCCTGTGAGGCTAAGAAAACCGTGAATTCCCTTAACAATTTGAGGTGCTGGCCAATTTAATGCATCTTGCACCTTGTTGGGATCCATGGTTACCCCATTGCTGCCAATCCAATGGCTCAGATAGTCAACTGAAGTGAGCCCAAAAGAGCATTTTTTCTAGTTCAAGAAGAATGTGTTGGACTGTAGGATCTATAGGAAAGACCGCAAATGTTGAAGGTGATCTTCCCATATTGCCCTGAAGACTAGTATGTTATCAAAGAAAACTAAAACAAATTTCCATAACAGAGGGCAAAAAAGTTCATTCATCACAGCTTGAAAGTAGATGGAGCATTAGAAAGGCCAAAAGGCATTACCAGATACTCATAATGGCCGTTGTGTGTTTGGAATGCAGTCTTCTCCACATTAGAGGTTTGCATTTTGATTTGGTGGAATCCAGATAAAAGGTGTAATTTGCTGAAGAAATTGGCTTCGTAGAGTTCATCAATAGTTCATCAACAACTGGAATTGGGAACTTGTTTGGAATTGTGACCTTATTGAGGGCTTGGTAGGTGATGCACATGCGCCAAAAGAAATCCTTCTTCTTTACCAATATGACAGAACTGGAATAGGCACTAGTATTGGCCTGGATAATGCCCTTGCTCAACAAATCTTGTACTTCGGATTTCCTCCTTTTGGGCCTGAGGATACCATTATGGATGAACACTAATCAGCCCCTGCTGAGGAATCAGAGTGATAGCATGGTCATGGGACCGGAAAGAAGGTAGTTGTTGAGGTTCGAAGAAGAGCCCTGCAAACTCAGTAAGAAGGGCTTGTAGCTGTTGTTGTTGATGGTCTGAGAAGAATGGGTCTATGAGCTTGTTGTTAGGCAGCTCATCAGCTGCTTCAAGTTGTTGGAAGTGCCCAGGTTTCTCACCCGACCACCACTCCTTGAGGGAAGAGTTTTGTACCCCTCCAGTTGAATCAGTAGATAGCTCAACCCAGCGATCTCCAAATTTAAATCGCATATATCTAGCTTCCCAATTATGCACATCCTCGCCCAATTATTTGAGCTAGTCTAGGACCACAGCCAATTTGCCAAGGTCAAAAATCAAAGTTGTAAAAGTACAAGAGAAATTACCAAATTGTAGTTTGAGATTGCGACAACGCTCATGCATATTTTGTGACTATCCCCGAGCTTAATGTTTACACCTGAGAGTCCTTAGCCTGGTCAAGATCAGATACTAGTTTCTGAGAAATGAAATTGTGCGATGCTCCGCTGTCAATAAGAACCCTGATAGGAATACCTATGAGATCGCTAAAGAGTTTAAAGGTTTTGAGCTCGGGAGATTATGAGGAAGATAGCCCCATGTACTCGAGGACATGACATTCACCCTGTTCAGTCTCGGTTTCTTTAGAAACACCCGATTCCCCTAGCTCTGGCTCCTTTCCATCATATGTGAAGTCATCATCACTGAGGAGGATAATTCGAAGGTGACCGGAGGGAGATTTGTGTTGTGGGCTAAAGTAGTTACCGCATTTGGAACAAAGTCCTTTTCGGCGGCATTCCTCTATCTCGGATCGGCTTAGGGAATTTTCCCCTCTATTTTGATGTGGCTGCTGGACAAAAGAGGTAAGGGTCGTCTTTTGGGAAGGGTGGATCTGATGGTGGGTTTTGGTTGGGTCAAAAGAGGTGTTGTGGTGCGGGCCTTTAGTTGGGCTTTGAGAGTTGGACTACAGCCCAAACCCAGTTTGCTTTGAAAAACTTGTGCCAAGCATATACAATTGTTATATGCTGGATTCTGGTTCATATAACATTATGGATCAAGCCCATCACACGTGTAAGAGACGGTTTTAATTTTGTAAATAAATCAAACTTACACAGCTATCAATCACACGGTAGTATTTTTGTAAATATTCATCATCTGTCATTAAATAAATATTTATTATTTTATTGAAAAAAGCTCATTAGTTCATTAAAAAATGTTTATTACAAATAAAGTAAAGGTTCCTTAGTTTATTGAAAATGTTCATTCCAAATAAACTGAAAAAAAAGTTTATTAGTTTATTGAAAAAAAGTTCATTAGATCATTAAAAAAAGTTCATTGCAAATAAAATAAAGTCTCATTAGTTTATTGAGAAGATTTATTATGAATAAACTGAAAATATTCATTACGAATGAATTAGAGGTTTATTAGTTTTTTGAAAAAAATTCATTACAAATAAAGTAAAGGTTCATTAGTTTAATGAAAAAGTTGATTACGAATAAATTAAAATGGTTCATATGAGCATGTGAGGGGATTCCCTTCCTCCTTGCCGAAATTGAGACCCTGTACTAGAGAATCTTTTTTTGCCCAAAGCCATTTTGACATTGCGAGCGGTATTCATGGCTGCCATTCTTGTCTCCAGCTCCGAAAGATGATATCAATGGACCCAATTTCTGATATCATCTTTCAAGCCATTGAGAAAATACCCGAGATACATTTCTTTGGTTTCGTGGGGGATCATTGATGCGATCATCTCAAATTTGTCAATGTACTCTTCTACTCCTCCTCTCTGTTTGAGGGCTGCAAGTTGTTCATAGGGATTGAAGCTTGCTGTTCTGCCAAACCTGTTTAAAAGTTCTTAAATTTTGCCCAAGTGAGGTTTGGATTGAGTTCCCAGAATAGTGAACTAGTGGACCGCCACGCCCTCCATACAAACATGGACAAGAGGAACCCGCTGATATTCCAGGGTACAATAAATATGAAAATAGGTTTCTGCGCGGGTTTGCCAACCTCGTGGTTCTAGACCGGAGAATGTAGGGAGTTTTACTTTTTTGGTGAGGATGGTGGTATCGGTAGTGTTGGTGGGTCGGCCAAAACTAGGAGGGGGGTACAGTTGCCGGACCTATGTGTTTTGGTAGGGATTGTGCGCTGACTCCAGGGGAATCCATAGACCAGTCGGTGTTAACTTGTTCTCCCTCTGTCATGGGTTGTTTGTCCAGTCGTTTTAAGCAGTGCATGACTAAGGTTTGGAGTTTATCATGATTTTCTTGCATTGTGAGTTGAAGGTGTTCTTTGTTGAGTTGAGACTGCTCTTGGTATTGTTGAACAACTGACATTTGTTGTTGGATGGTTTCCATTTGGCCAGAGAGGCTGCGGAGTTGCTCCTCTTGAGCATCCAAGCGAGTGTGGGTTTCAACATTAGTATCTGTTTTTCCCATGGCTGTTGGTTGGCAGGTCGGACCTTCTATCTTTTTTAATCAACTTGTACCTCATATCTCAGCAGCCTTATTTCCACGTGTCCCTTTCCTCTTTCTCACATAGACATGCCAAGTGGGCTGGGTATTATTGAGCTGCTCTAAGGCTAGGCTTTCAGCTGCAGTGTTTGCAATGTCTCCGGGCTGATGTGTGCTATCAACCCATCACCAAATCTTTTATATAAAATTTACGAAATTAGGTCATGCACTTGGGAAATCTAGCTTGGTTTTGCTCACATGAAGGGTAAATGTGGGAAATAAACCTCATTCAAGTTGTTCAATTAGTTGAATGTTAGTGTTAAATTTCTTAGTTCTTTAATTAAGGCATTCAAACATTAATGCCTGTGGAAGTTAGGGAGTTCATCATGTAGAGGTTTGTGATTGCAATGAAGTTGTTGGCTATTAGGATGGTTGACTAACCATTGTGCAGCTTTTAGAAAAACCGATTCCCATTAGACTGGCTTAGTTTTTGAAAGAAAGTGAAATAAATGTGCACCAGAAATCAATATTTGGTGTGGATGTTTGAAGGTTTGCTTGTTAGTCGATTTGTTAGCTATTGCCTTGTACAACTTCTCTCATAGTGTCCAATAATATGTAAAGGATGTTGATCTAGAATGATTAATAAGTAATTGAAGTTGGAGGATTGGCTTCTCATGTGGCTCATTAATACCATCTCAAGAGCTCATGCCATTTTTGTTTTCCTTTCCAACATGGTTTTGGAACTTATAAGTGTTCCACCAAAAGTTTTGACCAACATCAAGGGTTAGTGCAAATTAGATTTCAGGGCTAGGATAGGGTGATTGTAACTAGAACCACAAACACAAAAAACGAAAAAAGTGTTAAATAAAGCCTCTAAGTAATAGGGTGTTGGAGAAAATTGTTGACTGATAGGGTGTTTGGTTTAGCTGTTCAATTTAGCTGTTTAGTCTCCAACAATTAATTCAAGGTGTTCGGTAACTTTAAAAAAACAACTGATAGCTGTTAGGGTGCCCTAGAACTGCTGATTCAAAAAGCTATATTTTGGAACTTTTTCTCATCAGCCAATATTTGATTTTTATTTACTATATGTGTATATTATCCTTTTTAAAACTTATTAATTGAAATCAATTAATTAATTTCTTACACCAACCAGTCACTTATAATTATTAATAGTAAATAAGTATTAAAATATTATAAATAACAATCTACTAGCTATGATATTTATTCTTTTATGGTAACAAATATGTATATATGCATTAAAAAACTATTATGTTTCTTTAAAAAATTATGTTTTTAATATATATATATATATATATAACAGAAAAAAACATGCAATATATGAAAAAATATTTTAAACATAAATTATACCTTTAGTGGTCATTTAACATACAAAATTACAAACGATAATCCATAGCAAATTTTACCGAACACCTACAATTTTTCTTCTATGAGCTATCAACTATTTGGAACCTCTATAAGCTGCAAACGATCCCTAAAATTTTGAATGAAAATACAACTTGCAGTCTTATATTTACTAGTTGGATAAATCTTGATCTTTGATGGAAATATCATAAACAAAATTGAAGACAGACAAAATAATAATCCTAAATAAAGATGAAAAAAAAAGGAAAACATTAAAACAAACGGATTGGACATTTTGCATCAAGTTGAAAGTCTAGAGGTGATTATGGAAGCTTAAAGTCTTCATCTTTTAGATATCAAGTTATTAACAGAGGAAAATATATA
Organism: Balakata baccata; assembly: GCA_949630135.1. Lineage (NCBI taxonomy): Eukaryota > Viridiplantae > Streptophyta > Magnoliopsida > Malpighiales > Euphorbiaceae > Balakata > Balakata baccata. Next base: position 61,288 of record CATIWF010108504.1, read on the forward strand.
GATAGAGCTGATACCCAAACTGAATGGAAAATACTTTGCTTTGCTTTTATACCTGTATGGTGTAGAATTAATTGATGTAGAAAATGACATAATTTACTTCCTAGTTATCTAAAGTATTTATATAAAAATGACATAATTTACTTCCTATGGCAAATGTTTCTAAAAATGATTGATATGGACAAATTTATCTTTGACTTGCTCTCTCTCCCCCTCACATGAACGTTTTGAGACAAGCATACTATGTCTTTTTTAATTCTGATTTTACATTGAAATCTTAGAGTATGATAAATCTAATAATGGATATTATTTGGACTACAAAATTGTTGTTTAATATCCTGGTAGCTTAGAAATATTATAGCATAGTGATCCTACATTAAACACACAAACATGACTACTTTCAATAGACAACTTTTTGTATGTCTGAAATTTATAATAATCTTTGAACTAATTGAAACTTATTTCCTGCAGTCACAAGAAGTTGCTCGAGATTTTGGAGCAGCTTGCACACCAGAGTTTTTCTTGTTTAAAAAGGTGCTCATAATCTTTATTAATTCCTTTAGTTGGGGTTCTTGAGGCATGGTGCACCTACCTCTGCCGGTTGAAGAAATTAATTTTATTTATTTATTTTTTGTGTACTGCCCACTTCCTCCACTGGTAATTTCTAATGAAGATTCAATGGAGTGAATTAAGTGTTAACAAACCTAAACATCTGCCCATGATCATGATACTTTGTTCACCCTTGACATTTCTCAAGACTCTTTGACTCCTTTTATTTTTATTTTTTTCATTTTTCTGTATATCACTGCTCGTGAAAACCTGAGAAGGCTAGTTAGAGGCATTATTTCCCAATCAGAAGTCAATGGAATGAAAGTGTTGAATTAATTGAAACCATGTTAACATAAAAGCTCCAATAAAATGTCAGTTTAACTTCTCAAAGCATGGTGCTAATTTGATCCATTGTCCCAGGATGGTCGGAGGCCATTTGAGCTTGTGTATCACGGGCAGTTTGACGATTCACGGCCCAGTAATAATATTCCTGTGACAGGAAGGCCTGTATCCTAGGTCACATATTTCATTAGGAGTAAAATTTTGATGTGTTTCACATATGCATACTTATGTGTTATGCAGGGATCTAAGTCTAGCAATAGATTGTGTTCTTAGTGGCCAGCGAGTCTCATCAGTTCAAAAACCAAGGTAATTTTTTTTTTCCTTTATTGTTAGGTGCTTTAAATTTTTGGCTTACTATGATTGCATGCCTAAAGCCTTGGTTTCCTTTTGCTAAAAGTGTTGGATGCAGCATAAAGTGGCATCCAGGACCAGGAGCAGGGCTGTAATCTTGAACGCTTAAGTTTAGAATCATAATCTTCCAATTTAAATTTTATTTTTCAGGTACACTATGTTTCTTGCAATTTTTTCCATTTTGAGATTTTTGTAATTTTATTGCTAAATTTTCTGTTGTCCATTCTATTTTCTGATTTATCACTTTTTTTTTTAATGTCTGAAGTGATGCGTTCATTATATGGGATTTCTCCAAATGCAGATGAGAAGAGGGTATTTACCATGTGAGTGTTTCATTGTATTTTGTTGTTTTTGTTTTTTGAGAGGAAGTGTTTCATCTGGACATTCATGTACGATGTACTAAATTCTACCAAAATATTATATGTAACATAATTTTTCGAGGAAGGGAATAAAACAGAAAAAAAAAATGTATTCCTTTTGAAAGTATTTGTGATTCATCTGGATAAGGAAACTTAAAGAGTATGTTTTCTCCAACATTATGGGTTTAATTTGTTTTATTTTTTACTATTTTTTAATTTTTTCAATAATGCCGTGACCTTTCTGGGTGGCTTCAATAAAGAGGACAAAAAAGTGAGGTGGGATAGTTCTAGTTGAGCTTTGAGTAGTGTAGAAGAAACCATTAAATTAAGAGGATGTCTATAAATGCATAATTGCTGGGTGCCAAAATTCCATAAGGCCTTAGATAAAGCCAATTCTGCATTCAGATATGGCGGAGTGAATGATATGTTTTAGAACTTGTCATTAAAATATAGAAGAAACTGTCCTCAATAATCTTGAATTTGCTTTTCATTTTTTGTTTCTACGCAATAATGCTTCAATTCTGAGAACATATTTTCATACCTGTTTCCTCTTCACAAAAATATTAAAAAAACAAAAACAGAAAATATAAAGTAGAATGGTTATTTTCAGAGGCAATTTCTTTATGGCACACCTGTGATAATAAGTATATCATGCGAAGTTGTGTGGACAAAAAAAAAAACTGAGTGCACACGTGCACTTGCCCGCTTGGTCATGCGGTGAGTGTAGCTTTCAAGGTGAATGCTATAATTAGAGTTTGATTAATCTGGTATCGAATTCATTGGGAAGTAAAGTTTTGAAAGATTGACAGAGACCTCAAATTTAAGTCGCCTGTAACTTTTGGTGATTGATCAATGGGGTCTTGATGTGTTCTCAGCTTCGACTTAAATCTCTTGGTTAGATTTGTGTCTTTTAGTTGTTGGGTCATATATCTGATTTTGTTGATTCCTCTTTTCAGTTTTTTCCGCAATTTGAGCAAGGGATGTACTTAGATGCTTCTTTCTTTTGTTTGAGTGTTTGAGGTGTAAGTTCCAATCCATATGCTGTATGGTATTCACCTTCACATTTTATTGTACCCCTATAATTGCATTTCTACACTTAATAGTTTTTAAAATATTCAAAGTAAAAGATCAATTTAATACAGTAACCTGTCATATCATCTGAGTTATGTTGGTAATTGCATATTTCTAAGTCTGTTTCCATGCAGCTGTTGCCTGTTGATGGACGAAACAAAATCCTACTTTTTTTTTTCCAAATTGTGTTCATGCAATACAGATCAGTTTAATTGAAGTTTTAACTTTTTAGCTGTTTATATTTTTCTTTTGCCAAGTTCTTCAGCTGTAGTTGAGTTTGTTGAACAATATGAGGCTTGTAACAATGTAGTTATTGTACAATTCTATAGAACCATGTCTTTTGATGATTGATTGAATAATTATTACTCTACTAGACAGTATCAAAGGAAAAAGAAAACTTAAATGTCCAATAATATCAATTGCAATTATTATGTAAAAAGCCTTTTGTCTGAAGTAATTACAAATTGAAGAAACAGCATTATGTGAACCATGATTTAGGCCATTGAGGAAAGAAAAAAAGGATGAAGCCATATTATGTTTAGAGTTGTTTCTTGGAACTGTTACTAGCAGCAATGAACTGATTGTGTATGTTTGAATTTTTTGAATGAAAAAGTTGCATAGAACTGATAACATGAATTGATGGTTGCTTACTTTCTTGGCTATTAGAGCTTTGATGGGGTTCGCAAAACTATCAGTGGGCCTGAAATGGTTGGGTATCACATGACTAGAAGCAATGTATCTTTTCAAGAACATGGAGCATGAGATTTCTTTTATCTTTACCAAGATTGATGCTGGGTGGTCCTTTCCACATCTGCATAATTTCATCATTTAGTTTGGCTTATGCCAACAATACATCGGTGTCACCACCATGTTTTCTAGTTGGCCCAGATCGCTATGGACAACCAATAAGCTCAAAAGGTAAACGTCTTTTTCTCTTTGGTCCCCAGTTTGAAAACTGCGTTTGATAACAGAGCTTGTTGATTCATATATTTTTGCTGTAGCACTTTTATAATTATTGTTGATGGAATCAGCTTGCTGGATTGCTTAATTGATAGTTTCTAGATAATTTTATTTTCATCTTAATATGCTTTGTGATAGTATATATTTGAATCTAGGTGGGATACGAGGATGCAAGATGATTCCGGTAGGCAAGCCTATTTAGGTTGTAGTGAGAGGCTATTTGTAATATACAGTAGAATAAAAGGATAGCAGCTGGATGGCATCTTATTCTCATTTTTTTAGTGGGACATATGCAAATCTTAGCAGTTCCCAATGTTTTTCTGACTTTGTAGAAAAGGGAATAAAGAATTTACATGGAATAAAGAATTTACATGAATATAAAAGTATGCCCTTGTCTTAAAATATAAAATTTTTAAAGGGATATCATCAGACTGTCATTTTCTTTCATTTTTTCTAACACTTCAATATTTGCCGTGCCTGTTTAGTTTGGATTTTGGCAGCCAATAGTCGTCGGTTGGGCACTTGACTGCCAACAAGAAGCATTTGGTAAAACTTAAAAAAAAGCAGTATCTTTTAAAAGTTAGTGAATTTTAAAAATTTGCACTAAAATTGATTTTTTAAATTGAAAATATAATAAATTTAAATATTAAACACCTAAAATAATCTTTTTATTAAAAATTAAGATTGTTAAAATTGATATCAGTGTAAGTGAAAATATACATAAAATAAGAAATTTTACATATACAGTTATTTTTATTTTATACGGTTTGTATTATTATAAAGTTTATATGTATAGAATAAACAATGTGTTATAAAGTCCTTAATAGTCATTTCATAAATTAGAGTTAATTTTCAATCACTAAATTAACATACTTTTACAATCAATTATGAACTATTGACGTTAACAATTGATCGCCACTGTTAAACCAAACAAGTCCCTTGTCAACTGGGTAGAAGTGGCTTGTAAAAGTATACTGATTCTTGACTCCTAAGCGCTTCCACTACTGTGGACAGAAATCACAATGGGATGCTGAACAGAATGAAACCAAACTTGAATTAGTGTAGGAAGAACAGAATCTGAAGTCCTACTACTGTAAAATATATCAATCAATCTATAGAAATTTTTTTGTTTCTAGAAAAATAATGAATAAACTAATGTGCAAGATTCTGTGGAATTATGGATTCAGGAAGGTGATCTAATTAGAGGTTCTGATGATCTGGAGAAACTAGAAGAGTGAAGTGGTGCTTTTTGATCGCTGGATGCTGGCTGGCCATGGCAATTTGATTTTTCTATATCCTCATTATCATGTCTGATCTCCTTCAGCAATATTGTAACATCTTTCATCGTAGGTCTTTCCTCTGGGGAAGAATTTACGCAGAGGAGGGCCACGCCTAGCACTTGTAGCATTTCTTGTAGTTGAGTACCTGATCGAAGAAGTAGCTGCTGGTCTATAATTGTTTTGAACTCTCTTTTTCTTTCCCTCAGTTCCCTGTTAACCCAAGTGACAATGTGTGCTCCTTCTGGAATCCTGTTATCGGTCGGTTCTTTCCCGGTTAACACTTCAAGAAGAACTACACCATAGCTGTACACATCACTCTTCTCTGTGATTCTGAAACTGTATCCATATTCTGCAATTTGAAAAAGTCGTTAGTCCTTGGAAATTGGAAAATATTCAACTTTTAAAGTAGTAATTCTCTTGTACTCACCTGGAGCAATATATCCATAAGAACCAGCAACCGTGTTAGAAACTCTTGAACATTCTGCAGAATCAACAAGCTTTGCAAGTCCAAAATCTGCAAGAAAAGCTTCAAACTGTGGTCCTACCAATATATTATTGGCCTTGATATCACGATGTACAATTGAAGGAGTGCAATCGTGATGGAGGTAAGCCAGGCCATGAGCTGCCCCTAATATGATCTTGTATCTTGTGTCCCAATCCAAGAACACTTTTTTCTCATGAAGTAATCCAGCCAAGCTACCGTTGCTGATGTAGTCGAACAGCAGCAATTTGGTTTTTCCATTATTACAACATCCCAGAAGCCTCACTATATTTTTATGTCTAATTGATCCAAGAGTTGTAACTTCTGCAGAAAACCAGTCTCTCTCTGGAGCCTCACCATTTTTCGCTGGCCATAGCTTTTTCACTGCAATAACTTGTTTCATGGGAGTCTCAACACGATAAACCATCCCCGAACCACCTTTACCAATGATGTTTGAATCTGAGAGCTTTGTTACAATATCAGTGACAGAAAAATTGAGCTTCTGAAATGGGGTGAATTCCCATTCCAATGAGCTCTCTTCGTTCGTCTCACATGCAGCTCGACGACTTCTGATAAATAGAAGCACCCCCAGAAGCACAACCAACAAGGTTACAGTTAAACTGAGAAGAGCACAGATGATAAGGTTTCGGGTGGAGATGCTGCCACGGTGATTTCCAGTCAAGGGGCATTTGTATCTGTTTCTGCAGAGTTCCGAATTCCCAGCATATGCAGCGATTGGAAGATCATGGAAGAATTTAGTATCGGGAAGGAAACCTGAAAATTTATTGTATGAGATATCAAGTGAGACGAGATTGTCAAGAGTACCCAGTACAGTGAGCGTTCCTGTGAGTTTATTATGGGAGAAATCTAAGTTGGCAAGTTTTGAGAGGTTTGAAAAGCTTTCAGGAATTGGACCGGTCAAAGAATTCCTACTCAAATTCAAGAGGATGTCTAGTCCCTGCAACTGACCAATTTGGGCTGGGATAGGACCAGTGAGTCTGTTGCTGCTCATGTCTAACAATTGCAGATCCTTACAGAGGCCAAGTGACTTAGGAATCAAACCAGTAATGTGGTTTTCACTGATTACCAGTTTGTTTAAGGATGTAAGCTTGCCTAAGTTATCAGGGATGCTGCCTGTTAAACTGTTCATTGAAAGGTCTAACACGTTTAAATTTACAAGAAATTCGAGAGTTGTTGGAATGATTCCTTGGAGCCTATTCCCATGCAAGTCAACCATTTCTAAATGAGAGCAGTTGCCAATGTCACGAGGAATTTCTCCAGTAAATTGATTATCAGACAACTCAAGGAAGCTCAATCTATGTAGAAATCCTATTTCTGGCGGAATATGACCAGTGAAGTTGTTTGATCCTATTCTTAACCGGACCAAGCCAATGCATTTGCCGATATCAGATGGAATTTCACCTGAAAATCCATTTGATAACAGCATCAACTCGGTTAAGTTCTTGAGATGAAAGAGAGAATGTGGAACTGACCCAGTGAGGAAGTTGCGAGAAAGATCGAGTATTTGAAGTTTCTGACAGTTGGCAAGCCCAGGAGGTATGCTTCCATGGAGCTGGTTTTGCCAAGCAAAGAAGAGCCGGAGCTGCTTCAGTTGTCCAATGGAAGGTGGAATCTCGCTGGAGAATCTGTTGTTGTCCAGTTCAAGCTCCTCTAGACCAGAAAAGTTTCCTACAAAAGATGGGATTTCTCCTGAAAAGTAATTATATGACAGAGAGAGTTCCTCCAACTCAACTAACTTGGCAAGAGACTCAGGCACTGCACCAGTAAGAGAATTCATGGAGAGATCGATAATTTTCAAACTTGAACAATTTCCCAGGGCTCCTGGAATGTTGCCAGTTAGATTGTTGTGCCACAAAAATAGCCTCTTGAGTTTCTTTATCGAAGCCATTTCTTCAGGAATTGTGCCTGAAAGTTGGTTTCCGTACAGAAAAAGATCTTCTAATGCTGAACAGTTGCCAAGTTCTGCTGGAATTTCGCCAGAGAGTTTAGCTGTATAAACTGAAAGAGTCTTAAGATACTTGAGTTCTCCTAAACTACTTGGAATCTGTCCTGAAATCCCAGTATCTGCAAGACCCAAATAGCCAAGCCCTTTGCAGTTTGATATCTGTATTGGGATTTCACCATGAATTCCTGGATTCCCACCTGCGCGAAAATTCTCAAGAGCTACCAATTGTCCTATTTCTTCAGGAATCTTTCCAGAAAGCTGGTTGTCAAACAGTTCAATCTGTCTGAGCCTTGAACAGTTTCCTATTTCTCCTGGAATCTGGCCATGTAACAAATTTGAATTCAATGAAAGTGACTGCAATTGAGAAAGTCTTCCAATTTCTGGAGGGATATTTCCTGTTAAAGCATTGAAACTGAGGTTCAATGTGAGTAGTGATGACAAGTTTCCTATGGAAGCAGGAATTTCGCCAGTGAGGTTTCCATTGGAAAGGACAAGAATAGTGATATGGTTAAAGGAGAGAAACTGGGTAGGAAAGGTAGTAGGAAGTTTGATAGAATTGATAGTTATTTCTGAAACAAATCCATCAGCAGAACATTTCACATACTCCCATTTGCATGGATTTTGGTGGGTTGAATCCCATGAAGAGAAAAATGGAGCTGAAAATGAAGAATTGAAGGTTGAAAGCCATGAAAGCAGAGAGTGGCCTTCTTGATTCAGAGCAGAAATGGCTGGAAAAAGAGAGATATTCAGGAACAAAAGAAAAATAGTGATTGCATTGCTTGACATCATTAGGTTTGTACTCTCTAGCTACTACGTACTGTGCTATTTCATTTAATTATATCCCATTTTAGTCTCTCTAAAAATTTCAATCAGTCTTCTTTTTATGACATTGAGGTACTGAAATGCCCTTCCTCTCATCCATATTTACCCACACAATAGACCGCTTTTTGCAACATAAAATCCTTCGCCTTTTTCATGAATTGCATTCTGGTATTATTTATTTATTTAGGGTCAAGTTATATATGGCCCTTTGCATTTGTTCGTTTTTGTCATTTTATTTCTTAAAATATTTTTTTTTCTAATTTGCTCTCTATATTTAATTTTTAATCCATATTGCTCCATATATTTTTGAAAGATAAAACATCTCATCTTTCATTGCTGATATATTACTATGCCATATATGGGTAAATCCAAGTTTGCATTTCACTGTTATTGATGATGTAAAAATCTCACTCTTCTCTGCTTCACATTAGGATAAGATGCTAAAATGAAAGTATTAGGGAAAGGTGCCAAACAGAAGAGTATGGTTTCTGAAAATTATTTGGTTGTATTGAGTAATGTATTTGGAAGTTTTTGCTGGAAAGCAAATAGCAAAAAATATCTACTAACTTGAACATGGCATCTCTCTCTCTCTCTCTCTATATATAGAGGTAATTAAGCTGGTAAAATTCTGTAGTTTATATCCATCAAATATTTAATTTTTTTTATCAAATAAATTTACTTGTTATAATCCATAAATAGAAAATTAAGTTTATGTTTTTTCCTCTTTTTGTATAAAATAAACAATTTTTTTTTTTTCATTTTCATGGTTCTAATAAAATTTGATTGTTCATCTTTAGAATTAGAAAAATGCACTAGAATCCATATAGGTTGAAAAGGACAAAACAACACTAAAGAGGAAGTGGACACCACAACCTTTAGCTCTATTTTTCCATAAATTTATTAAGGTTAAGCTCTGAAAATCATTTTTGTCTATGGGAAATAATAGTACTTCTTGTCAAGAAAGTTAGCCAATGATTTTTCTTTAAATGAGTAACAAAAGGAAACATGAAGAAGAACCATTCCCTCATATGGGCAAAAACTAATGAAGAAGCTTTGCTTGTGCATGAACCTTCTCATAGATTTAGTAAAATAAAGTAATACATCCACATTTTTATTTTCTTTTTTTTCTTTTCTTTGTAGAATATTGATCTCTTCTTCATGTTCTCTATTTGTTTTTTTGTTTTCAAATACATTTTTTTCTAACCTTTTCTGCCCACACCTCAGATATATAATTAAAGTTTCAGAGTCTTGCTCCATTCTTTTGTCATTTAAACCTCTATTCATGCACCATTAGATAATGGCTTTGTGAATAGTCATATTCTTGTAAGTATAGTAAAAATGTTAAATTTTTATTAATATTAGTGGGTGGTATAAAAAGATTTAAATTTAAAACTTTAATTTTCATAAATGAGAATATCAATCGGAACATTCATCGGTTTACTTGAGAGTATTTAATAACACTAATATTTTGCAATAATAGCATATCTTACTAACTTGACAATAGCGTTACCCATATTTAGTGTAAATTAATTAATTGAGGTTTGAGCAGCAATACATTAAGCAGATAGTGAATTCATGTCAGTGTCATATTCATTAGAGTTGCTATGAAGTTGTGCAAGTTGAAATTTATCAATCTAATTATTGATTGTCCCATCATAATTATATGATTCTAGAGAATTATGTAATCAATTAATTTCACTTCCCAATTTTAATCTCTCTTATCTCTCTTTCTGCGAAAATTAATTAAATAATTTGTTAATAGATTATTAACTAATCAGCTACTAACGGTATTATTAACTTCTCTTTATTAGTAATTAAGTAAGTACGTGGCTGAGAATATTCTTTTGAACGTTAAAAACATTAGAATAAGATCTATGTAAGGCCAAAAGCGTAAATTAGTCCCGTATGAGTTCCATTCTAAATTTTGGTTCAATGCAATTAAATTTTTTAAGTGTCAAATCAATACAATTAAATCTTTAAACTATTCCTCAATTTGCACCCGTTATATTTTTCTTGAGTTAACTCAGTTCTCCTTTTAACTAATAAAAAGTTGATGCATGTCATGCTTCAAATAATGTCATTTAACCAATTAAAAAAACAAAAAAGTTAAATTAGTCTCTAAATTATATTTAAAAGTGTAAATCGGACCCTAAACTATTAATTCTATATAATTAAACGCTTTATATTTCAATACCGTACAAATAAACTCTTAAACTGTCTCGATTTCTATCACATTTGATAAAGCTCGTAAAATTAATTTAGATATCAATCACATAATGACACATAACATTTTTTTTTAGTTCTCCTTAAAATTATTTTGTTTTCATTTTTGCAAAAGAATAAATTATATTAAGAAAATTTTTTATGATAAAAAATTAATTAACTTTTCATAATAATAAAATTATTTTTTCATAATAAATAAATAAAATTTTAATTTATTTAATTAATAAATTATATTAACTAAATTATTATGAAAATTATATGATGATACGTGTTATTATTTTTCTAAATTTTTAAATTAAAATTTAATTTAGCCTTGTGATTAAGAATGCAAAAATTACAGATTGTACAAGAATTAGAGTCACATTATATTATATTACAAATAAATAAACCAATCTTTAATTGGTTAAAACATGAGCAGATTTTCATATGAGTATTTTGTTTCATATTTCTATTTTATAATAGTCATTCTGAAAGAAACTATACATTCCTTCCATGTCAGTGGCACATTCACAAAAATTAAATCATACTAGATTGTCATCTATTGATATCAAGAACTCAAATTTAATATTTTAAGCAACCAAAACTTAATTTATTAATCATTTTATTGAAAAATATGACGCATGTGATCATATAATTTATTGATTAATTCATGTTCATAATAATTTAGTTAATATAATTTATTAATTAAATAATAAAATTAAAGATTATTTATTTATTATGAAAAATTAATTTTATTACTATGAATAAATTAATTTATTTTTTACTATAAAAAACAATTTCTTAATGTAATTTTTAAAAAGAAAAATAAAATTTAAGTTGAGCTAAAAATGTTATGAGTGGTATGTGATTGGTAACTAAGTTAAATCAGCGAGTTTTATCTAATGTGATAAAAATATGGACAGTTTAGGAGGATTATTTGTACCGGATTGAAACATAAAAGATTTAATTGTACAACATCAATATTTTAGACTTCGATTTGCACTTTTAAGTATAGTTTAGGAGCTTATTGTATTGATTTAAAATATAAATGATTTAGTTGTATGGAATCAATAATTTGGAGTCTAATTTGCACTTTTAGATATAGTTCAGAAACTAATTTAACATTTTGCTTTTTTTTTACTAGTTAAACGACACCATTTTAAGTATAACACATGTTAATTTTTTATTGGTTAAAAAGATAACCAAGTTCAATCAATGAAAACATTAACAAATGCAAATAGAAGGACAATTTAGAAGTTTAATTGCACCAATTTAAAATTTAAAGAATCTAATTGTGCTAAATTAAAATTTAAAATATGGCTCATATACTTAAAGGACTAATTTGTACATTTAGTCAGTAAATAATTATATTAGCTTACTTTATAATATACATATATATCTTATCTCAAACTTAATTATTTCTATTTAATAATTAATAAACATTTCTTTTTCCCTTAATTCGCACTCTTTATCAGTATATTCCCAATGACAGAGAAGGAAATGAGTGAAGAGGGCTGAATCTCTCTTTCTAATTTCTTTTTTAACTTTTTTTAGTTTCTAATATACAGTATTTTTTTTTTTTCTGTTTTAAAATGATTGTCCATTTTGAAAGAAATATTTATTTCAAAACAAATGTCCATTTCCTAAATGTAAAATAACTTTTTAATTTTTAATTTTTTTCAATTTTGTCTCTTGTACTAATAAAAACTTTAAATGTATAGAAAATATATAGTTAGTAAATAATTTGGATTTTTTTTAAAAAAAAAAGCTATTAAAGTCAATTAATTACATTATTTATACTTTTTGCTTTTAATTTCAGTGCCTCGTAAAAAGTGGACAATCATTTTAGGAAGCAGAAATACAAATAAATTTTTTTAAAGAAATTAAACACACATAAATAAATAAATAAATAAATACGAAGATTCTCTTCTTTTGTAATCAAAATTTAAAGATTCTGAATTTAAATTTCACAATTAAAATATCTTTAAAATTTAAGATTGAACATTTTATTCAATGAATCTATCCAATATGAATTCAAAACACTGAATAGTTGAAATAAAAAAAAAATTACGAAAATGGAAGGTGGGCCTTGTAATTATAAAATAATGTAAACAAAACTTTTAAATTAATGAACTAATTAAATTATCAGCTGTCAATTTATGGATAAGTTTGTAAATGATACTACAACTAACAACACACTAACATTCATTCATCCACCAAATCTTTGTAAGATATGTGTGGCTCACATAATTTAGCTCCAAATTCCATGTCATGACCCTACAATAAGACATGAAAAGAAATTTTTGAAATCAAAAGAGAAACAACAAACATATGCAATCTTGATAACATATTTGGGAATTTTCAATTTTAATTTGTGCGTATCCCTAATGTTATTTGAAGTCCCCTTAAAAAAATATATATTATGAAGGGTTAATTGAGAATCCTCAAATAGTTTAGGAGTATTTTTTCTTATATCTAGAGGGTTAAAGAAATTAAGAAAATTAAATTTCACTAGGGAGGAATGTTTGTATTTGGATTGGAGAGAGAGATATCAAATTGGAAGCAAGTTGGATTAGCTGTTAAGGGAAGAAGATGGACCAAGGTTGGAATAAGTTGAGGAAGGTGGGATAACTTATTTTCCATCCATGACCGGTGGCCATCCTAATTTGCCATTTTTTTTTAATGAAAAGCAAACTGATATTAAATCGATAGAAATACATATATAAATTCATTAAAAATTATACAAAATGAAATAGTAAAAATATTTATAGTACTTAGATTAATGATATAATAAATTGGTTTAATGTTTATATATTTATAAATATTACAGTAACTAAAATACCTATGGTTCTAGTTTTGCAACGTACTGACGATTATAATTTGATTTGATATCTCTATCGGACTAAATATGTTTTGTCCGTCTGAATCGCCTATACAAAAATAAAATTCCGCAACAAGATAATGAAAAATCAAATGATGCAATAAGACAACAAAATCACGAAGAACAAACAATCAAAATGTATCTATGTGGAATAACCACTTATTTTAGACATAAATTGATAGAAATAAACATACATGAGTGATTTCAAGTCAATAATAGTTAGAAATCACCCATCCTAACTTAATGAAAATTAACAATTAAAAGAAAAAACAAGAAAAAATTTAAGAGAAAGGAGGCTAAGTTTTTTTTGCCTTTCTTGTTGCTTCATATGCAATATTATTTTGCCAATCTTTTCTTTCCTTTTTATTTTTTATCTAAATATTTTGTTAATTTTATTTGGATTTATAATTTGATACTGACTTAACAGTGTTTCCAGCCAAATTATAAGAAGTAAAAGAAATAAAATATTAGATAAAATTATTTAATAATAAAACTTAATTTAATCAATTGTAATACTATAAACAATCCGTATAAGATAACAAACAAATACTAATTAATTCAAATTAAAAATGTCCTAACAACACCAATGCATTAGGGGCCATCTATACAGATGAAAGGATGGGGTCTCAAATCATTAGCCAATTCTTTAAACAATAACACTATGGTGACGTTGGAGTTACAACTGGTTAATTTGTGACCAACATCTTGGGCCATGGTGTCATTGGGAATTAAGAATTGTTGTCAATCAACATTTTTTTTCTTTCTGGTTTTCTTCATCACAATCCAAAATGTATTTATATCGACATTGTTTTTTGCCGACGTCACTATAAGAAGAGAAATATTACTTATCACAACTATTTTTGTTCTAATTTGTATTAAAATATTTATATTTTAATACAAATAAATAGATGAATAAAATAATAATATTTTATCAAGTTAGACAAGAATTGAGACAATAAAAGTTATACGTTGTATAAAATTTAAGTAATGGGTATTTAAATTTTGCTTTCCCAGGAGAAGAAGAAAATAAAGCTAATGGGAAATTTTGAAATGTCACATGCAATTTGAACTTGTTCTTTGTTTATTTCAGTCTCTGAATTTAGACAAACATTCCATTAATTAAGAAATGTGTAAGCAGCAAGATTGGATATGGCACCTACCCCATATCTATCAAGATTCAAGAAAATAATTATCAGCAAAAATTTAAGTGTCATTTTAGTGGAGTAGATGATGGAGATTGGAGACCCATTATAAATGCTGGGTATAGTTTTTCATATGATACCCCAACCCACCTAAAACCATATTAAAACTCTTCCATTTTATCAGTGGAAAGTTTGAGATGAACAACAAGATAGCTTTCATTTACCTACTACTACCTCCATATTCAATTATACAAAATATAACCCAAAATTTCCATTGCAAGATTGTTGAAATGTCTAAATGAAAAATTGATGCAAAATTATGTTACTTTTGTACAACTGATGTTCACCAAAATTGAAATATACTTATCAATAAACTTTAACTTAATATTATTTTATTCTAGTAATCAAGACAGATTCTAACCTTTTTTTTTTTTTTTTTTTTTGTACACAAGACCCTTTGTTGAAATTTTTGGACCAACTCAATTTTGGAAAAAAGCCCAACCAACACAAACAAAATCGAGTTATTATACCATGGAGCTAAGTCAATGTAGCTACATAAATCATAGACCCAATTACATGTGCAAAAAATTGAAAAAAGCGCTAATTTTCAATTTCTATTAAATGACGTTAAAACAATTTTAGATTTATTATTTAACAAACTGTAAATTTATTATTAAATAATTATAAATTTATTATTTAACAATTATACGTTAATTATTTAACAACTATAGATTTATTACGAAATAATTATAGGTTCATTATTTAACAATTGTAGATTTATAATTTAACAACTGTAAGTTTATTATTTAAAAATTGTAGATTTATTACTAAATAATTGTAGATTCATTATTTAACAACTGTAGGTTTATTACTAAAGAATTATAAATTCATTATTTAACAACTGTAGATTCATTATTTAATAATTGTAGATTTATTATTTAATAATTGTAGGTTCATAACTAAATAACTGTAGGTAAATAACTGTAAATTCATTATTAAATAACTGTAAGTTCATTATTTAACAAATGTAGATTCATTATTTAACAATTATATAACAATTGTATGTTTATTATTTAACCATTGTGGGTTTATTACCAAATAACCGTACACAATTATAGATTCATTATTTAACAACTGTATATTCATTATTTAACAATAAATTTTACCTGAATTCTCACAAATCAAACTCTTACAAAATCATATTATCAACTGAAAATATATTCATTTATTTGCAATTGACATAAACAATTACAAAAAAATAAATTGAACAAAATAAAAAATAAATCGAAGAAGAAGAAAAAATAAATAGCTCCGTTAAATTAAAAAAAGTGCGCACCACTGTGGAGCACATAGCTCTGTGCATTCAGATGCACCTAATAATTTGCGAATTAAATCTTATTGGGCCGGAAAAATTCTTAATTCAATCAAAATCAATTAATTGCAATAAAGACAAGTGAGGATAAAAATTTGAAAAATTTTTAAAAATGTTAAAAAAATTTTAAAATATTATAATAATATCTTCATTTAATTTTTTTTAAATTACCAAAACTGGCTAAAAATAATACAGAAATATTGTATACAAAAAATCACTACAAAATATACCAAAAAGTACATATTTAGTATATTTCTAATATATTTTAAATATATCCTTAGTATATTTAGATACACTTTACGAATATCCTAGCATATATTTTGATTTGGTATACTTTGAAAATATTTTAAATATACTTCGGTATACCTTGATTGAATTATCCATATTTTCACTAAAAAAAAGCTTAATAAAAATTGTAGGCATTAAAAACATTATTGTTTTGATGCCATTTGTAACAATTATTCAAGATATGTGGCAGTACGCTCTAAGATGCATTCATCATCTAGTATTAAATCAAGGACGGCTCCACAATAGGGGCAATAGGGGCACTTACCTCTACATCCTCTAAAAGATTTTTAATATCCATTTTAGTCTTTAGAAATTTTTTTTTATATATTAGTACTTTGCCCCCATTTAGAAAAATTAAATTAAATTTTATATCGTAAGTTATTAAAAAAACACAAAGCAATGAATGACTTTTGTAGTCTTTTTTTTTATTTTTCTTTCTTACTTTTTTTTATATTAAATATTTATTATTCCTTACTCATCTTTTTCTGTTTCTATCTTACTTTCATTTTCTCTATTTCGATTTAAATTCATAACATTTGTTTTCCTTTATTATTTATTTGATGTTAGAAAGAAGATAAACAATGAATAAGAAAAAAGATAAATTAGCAAAAAGGTAAAGTTTATTATATGGAAAGTTTATATTTTATTACACATGTAAGTTTAGTTTTCAAATAATTTAATATTTTTCTTTTTTTTACATATTTTTTAATTATCTCAACTATGAAAGTTAATTAATTAGATTTTATGGTCTTATTGATATTCAAATTTCTTAAATTAAAATTACATATTATCTAATGTTTGAGTGATTTCATATATTTATAGCATTAATATTCATTTTTATAAAATATGAATATTTGATTATTTAAGGATTGATATTTAGTTTTTAATTAGGTTTATTTTCTCGAATTTAGTTATCATATTTTGACTATATATAGAATTTATACGTTACTTTTTTTTTTGTATATTTTGTAAAGGTTGGGTATTAAGCTTATGATCTCCTACATTTGTCATGACTAGTTTATGATAGATATACCAATTGAACTAATCTTAATTAAATTTTTTAATGTTATAAAATCTTATATTATTTACTAATTTATTTCATTACATAGTAACTTATAATTTGTTTATATCTTTATATAATTTTTAAATTATTATATATTAAATTAAATTTGCCCCACCAAAAGAAAAATTTTAGATCCCTCCCTATATTAAGGCATTGTTTAGTAACATCAAACTATATTATAATCTTATAATTTAGATTATAATATAGTTTAACTATAAAAATAATATAGTTTGACTAATAATCTCTATTTGGTTAAGTAGCTTATTTAGGAAAAAAAATTATATTATAATCGCTTAAAAAAAAGTTTGTAGAAGTAGCATTCAAAAACAAGCTAGTAGATTGTGATTTTTCTTTCCCTTTATATCCTTATTCTTTTGATCAAATAACATATTATAATATATAATTATTAAATTATATATAATATAATTATTATATATAATATTTTTTTGAATTAATATATAATATAATTATTAAATTATTTAATATATATATAAAATAATGTAATATTAGACGGTAAAGGTGTACATATTTATTATATTAGGATGATATATTTAATATAATTTTTATGATATATAATATGTATATATATTATATAATTTATTTGTATTGTATATTTTATATAATGTTTTGATTAATATAAACATATTCTTTTATGTCATTTTATATTAGCTGCCAAATTTTCAGCTATTAAATTATCAACTAGTAGCTAACTAATAGCTAGATTATCAGCTACTTTTACCAAATAGAGCCTAAGTTTGGACTTACAATTCCATGGAAGTTAGCACTATTTGGTGATGAGAAGATAAAGGGTATAATATTAGGTATTTTGGCATTTTTTTGTCGGTAAAATATGTTTTGGATCTGTCAACCTAAGAGACACGTGCAAAGCTACTAGTGTTGTGCTGCTCCTTAGTGTAATGCTGTGCTGCTCCTCAGTGTAATGTTGTGCTGCTCCTCAGTGTGATCTGCTATGCTCCTCAGTGTAGTCGGTTAGAAGTCAGTTTATTGGGTTGAATATTTTATATTATTTGTTTCCAATTAAGTGGGATTAGATTCTAATTTATTGTGATTTTGGCAAGATTTGCTCCCATGATCTTAGTAATTTGATTTGATTCTCCATAATTTTAGGACCTTAATCTTAACGATTTAGTCTTTTATTTTTCTATATAAGTTGTTGAAAGTTTGTTTATTAATCAAGAATTTGAGTATTCATTCATTCCTTTTGTTCTTCCTTTCCTCTATTTTTTCTTTTAAAAAATAACAATAGTGGTATTAAAGAGTTGGCATTGAGTTAGAGAGCTAGACCTTTAGAATGCTGATGAAGAGGATTACGAAAATCATGCACTTTCAGCTTATCCTACAATGGCTCAAGAACTTTGAGAAACCGATGAAGAAGAATGTCTACTCATAGAGTTTGAATCCCAAATATGGTCAGTGTGCTTGGAGACATATTATAAATTTTTTGTGCTTCCAGCTAACCCTATAATAGTTCAATTGAAGGCTCACAAGAGAATAAGATAAGGAAGTCAAAAGTTAAGCTTCGTGTTTCAAGCTTTCAAACAAGGAGGAGTGTTGGAAGGAAAGCTGATGAAAAGGATTGCGAAAATCATGTGCTTCCAGCTTATCCTACAATGGTTCAAGAACTTTGAGAAGCTGATGAAGAGAAATGTCTACTCGTATAGTTTGAAACCCATATGTGGTCAGTGTACTTGGGGACATATTATGAAATTTATGTACTTCCAATTAACCTTACAATGGTTCAATTGAAGGTTTACAAGAGAATAAGATAAGGAAATTAAAAGTTAAACTTCGTGTTTCAAGCTCCCAAACAATGAAAGTATTGGAAAGAAATATTTTCATATTTTCATATTTTCAACTCCCAAAATAAGGAGTGTTGGAAAAATATATTTTGGATCTATCAATCCAAGGGACATGTGCAAAGCTGCTGGTATTGTGCTGCTCTTCAATATAATGCTATGTTGCTCCTCGGTATGATGCTACTATACTCTTCAGTATAATCAATTAGAGATCAGTTTACTAGGTTGAAAATTTTATGTTATTTAGTTCCCAATTAAGTAAAATTAGATTTTGATTTGTTGTGATCATAACATAATTTGCTTATGTGATCTTAGTAATTTGATTTTGATTTTTCTTGATTCTAGGACCTTTAGTTTAGTGACTTGATCATTAGTTTTTTTTATATATATTACTATAATTTTATTTATTAATTAAGGATTTAAGTTTTTCATTCCTTCATTTTGTTCTTCCTTTTCTTTCTCTTTTTTTCTCTTAAAAAAAGCAACAACAATTAGTATTAGAACTATCTTCTTAAGGGACTTATCTATCCATGGAGTTCGAATCTCATATGTGGGTATTGTACCTAGAGGTTTATTTGAAGAGGATTATGAAAACCTTAGAGGAAGAAGAAAGAAGATATAAATTAATACAGTATATTTTGAGTGTATTTTGGCCGAGTTAGCCTCCGACATAACTAGTTAGCTTTTTTTTTTTTCAATACTAATTGAGCTCCAGTGTCACATAAGCAAAAACATATCCTTTATTCACCAAAAGCTAGATCTATTCAATCAATCAATAGTTTATGTATTAATCCGTAATTATCTTGAATTGATGCTACATCTTATAAATATATAAAAGTTCAAATTTTTTTTGGTAATTAAGCTATGCTATCCTGCAAAAATAAATCCTATTATTGCTCTCTATATAAAGTAAATATGAGTTTCGGAAAAGAGAATGAAAATGAAAGCTCGAAGTATCGCAGTGTAAAATAAATTATGAAGTTTGGGATGATGGAGGAAAATGAAACAAAAAACAATGACGGCAAATGAAAAGAGAAGAAAAAAAATAAAAATAAGAAGTATCAAACAAGAAAAAACAAAAATATCAATAATTTTGAAAAAAAAAATCCTCTAAAAATTCTCATTATGTAATTTTATTGAGTTGATTGAATTTTATTTATGGAGCTCATATTAACTTTAATTCTTAATTTTTATTTTACTGAAGCCTTAAACTAAAAATCTTAATTGTGACACGTTTTCCTCTAATACATATGGGTTTCAAATATCTTCCGTTATGTATCTCTTATTGCTTAACACTTTTTTAGATTTCTAATATGATTGAGGATCAATATATCTCTATTAATTAAAAATAGCAATACAATACCGTTGTATATGAGCGATACAGAGGATATTAACCGATACAGATGTTATATAATACTCAAAAAAATTAATTTTTTTATATATTAATAAATAATTTGGATGTAAAATTTATATAAGTGCCTGAATATATTGACTTTAACTAATTAAATTATTATTAATTTAAAATATATATGTAAAATTAAATTATAAATTCTCAATGCTATTATTATTAAAAGTTTTTAATAATTAAAAGTTTATTGATCTAAATTCTAGTCATTCTAATAATGAAAAATACAAAAATTTCATCATTTTTTTTTATAAAAACCTTTTATTTATTGTCAGATTTTTTATATTTAATGTTTTATTAATATTATGTAAATGAGAATATATTTCTCTGCAATTTTGTATATATTTTTTACATTTAATATTTGTTGTAATTTTGCTCTGTATTATTTAGTTTTAGAAAAATTGCATTTTTCTGTTGAAAAATATAGTTTTTTTCCTCATATTTAATAAAATATCTATCATTATAAAAAATAAAAATATTTTTTTATAATTGCGTTGTTTATTTAATAGTGTTTATTATGTTTATATAAGGAAATTATTATGTAAATTACATTTTTTAAATAAAAATAATATTTATATAAATGTTTATTATGTAAATTAACTTCATATAGTATATATTAAACTATATTGTCCATTTTTTGTTAATATAGATGATTTTACTAGTTATTTTTTAAAATTTACAGTACTGACAGATAATACAATTTGATTTAGTCCAATTTAATCTGATACTGTTATACGAATATCAATTCCAATACCAATATGTTATAAGAACTGTTATTTTAAAACCCTAAACACATAATTATCTAATTTGATTTGAGATTTGGACCAAAAAATTCAATGACTGAAAATATATGATTGTTTAATTTTTTAGTTTTTTTCAATTTTTTATTGTATTGATTCACATCATGCACAGGGCTTGTTAATGGAATGTCTTTCTTATAGAGTACGAAAGATTCTGACAGATTCTTTCCAGGGCGGATGCAACTTGCAAGTGTTGTGTTATGTGTTATTGATCTAGAAATTGCTCAAAAAATATAATAATAATAATCGATATAATATTTTAAATATAAATTTTATTAAAAAAACAAATAAATTTTAATAAAACTGAAAATATTCTATTTTTTCTAATTATTTATAAAAAAATTAATAAAAATCTATTAGGAGTTGAATGATTATTTAGTGATATATATTAAAAATAATATATTTAATAGTATTAGTAATAAATATGAAAATTTGTGGAGAATTACTATAAAAGAATTATTTTAATTGTTTTATTATATATATATATATATATATATATATTACTGTCTGATTTCTTCTTCTTCAAAAATATTTGATGTATATATAACAATTTCTTAAACAAAGCTCAATTAAATTAAATTCGTTGGCTATATGATCATGGGTTTATTAGATATATGGCTTTTTATTTAACTTGGAAAATCTAATCGTAGTAACTCTAAACACAAACATGATCAGCTAAATATAATTTTGTTATTTATTAGAAGGTCCAATTGACAATAAACTATATAATATAATAATTATCTTTCTCACTCACTATAAAAATAATAAAATTTTTATCAAATATTTGTGGACAGTAGTAAAAAAAATTCGAACTTAAAATTTCTATAATTTTTATGTCCGAGAATATCAATAAAAGCATCACTAGCTAAATATAATTTAATGATTGATGATAAAGTATTGCCTTTCGAATTTAATCAATGTTTTAACTCTTCAATTGAAGAGAATTAATTGGAGTAGAGTATAAAATGCTTTTTTTCTTAAAAAGAAAAAATATAAAAATGAAAAATTGAACGAATGTTGTGAACTGCACTCAGACTCACAAATCACAATTAGAGAACTGGACTATTGGAGTACTAATTATTATTATTATTATTTTATTTTTAGAAAAAATTTTAGATAAATTTTTTCTATTATGATATTTATAAATTAATTTAATTATTAACTAATATATTTTATATTTATTTGATTTAATAAAAATAAAATAATTAAATATATAGATAATATAGGTGACAAAGAATTTATCTTATTTACAAATATAATTTCGCTGTAAATTGAGAATGACTTATAGACAATGAACTAATCTTTAGTGAAGTCATCAAGGATCTGATTGTGACTGAGTTATCAAAATGCAGAAATGGGGTTAGCCACAGATATAAATGACATGTGATATACTAAGCATGTGATCCTTTGTAACGTCACTGATTAGACTGATTCCCACTCTTATCTTAAAAGATCTTCTACGAATCTTCAATGAAAATTGACTCATTATATATATATATATATATATATAATACCCATCTAGACCTTCAAACATTTATTTTTATAAATTTTGAAGAATTCTGATCCATTTAATATAAATTATATTAAATATTTTAAAATTATTATATCACCAATTTTTAATTTTATCTATTAATTATTTATAATTAAAAATTAAAAATTTAATAATTTTAAAACTATAAATATAAAATATACCAGATGTACGGTAGAAATTATTATAAACTTTTTATCTTTATACAAACTATTATCATTAGAAAGACAAATTCCTTTTTTCTTCAATTAATCTTATAAAAATTAAAAAACAAATTTAAATTTTAAATATCTTTTTCAAGTATATAAAAGTTTAATACTTTTAACACGAGTGTAATAGATTTATTATTTCTATTTATTATTTCTATTGTATATATATTGTATAGTCTACTGAACCTTCTAGCAAACGAAAAAAAGACAACCTTGCTCTTGTGACACAATATATATAATACCATACTTTAAACATATTTTTGTTAAATATTTTATATAAATATTCTTCATAATAATTTTATTTCTTAATTACAACAAGTACTGCAAAATGCAATTCTTAATTTTGGTAGAATTTTAAATTTTACTCTTTATTTCTTTTTATTTTTTAAAAAAATTAAAGAGAGAATTTTAATTACTTTATTTCATTTACAAAGAAAATAGGTGGTATTTATGATAATATTAGCAAGAATAATAGTAGTTAAGATTATCACAATTAGAATTGATGAATGACAAAATATGAGAACATAAATTTCATTTATATTATTATTGATTTTATTATATTATTGCTGTATACATGATTCAAACATCTATAATTATATGTATACCCTTTTTTCTTCATGGGATTTCTTTGATGAGAAAACAAAAGTATATAAAACAATAGAAATAAAATCCCTGTAAATTATACAAGTAAAAAACAATTAATTAAGGTCTTGAGAAAACCTCAAATTAATCCAGAGAGATCGAACGAACTCCAAAGATTATCAGTCATAAGATTTGTGGGAATCCTTAGCTGATCATCAACTTCGAATAAAGAATCAAATTCTTGAGGTTGCCATGTGACATTATTTGCCAATGTGGTTGTAGCTTCGGAACACAAGGCATCTTGCACCATTTCATCTCCCAGTAATGACTCCAATTCGAACTCCTTGATCATTTCTTGATTTTCTTGCTGTTCTTGATCCGATTCAAGAACCTGAACCTGACGATCATCGAGTGGAAGTTGTTGGAGCAAACCGAAGTCTTGAATGATGAGATCAGCGGCGGTGGTCAGCTGTTGGCAATTACTATCAGGAGTTGATGAATTATTGGTTCCACTAATCAATTCTTCACTGGACTCGGCTTGAAAAATACTGGGTTCCTGATTCCAGAACTTCGCGAAGACAACAGCAAGATCAATATCAGCACCATTTTCTGAACCCAAATCTCCATTTGAGCAATTGTAAGAATCACAACTCTTGGAAAAATTAGAGGATCGCTCAACTCCAACAGACTTAGCTCGACGACTCTTCCGACAACCACCACCGACGGGAACATTTCTTAAAGAACCGCCTTTAGTCCAATACCTTCGACAACCTTTACAAAAATACCTAGGCTGCGACAAGCTGTAGTTATTGTAATAACAGAATTTGGTGTTCGAAGAAGCACAGCGAGGGCAATGAGGAGCAACTTCGACATGGGTTTTCGTCCATTTTCTCTCCATCATTTCTCTACTTAACATATCTCTGTAATTGATTTGTTTCACAAGGAAGAATTAAGGGAAGAGGATCCAAGGGAGAGTTAATAGCGAGAGAGCATGTGGGTGGTGGCCTTGGTGGATACAAACGTGGGCGGTTGCGAGCCGTTAGGACCAAGAAACTGTGGAGGAATTTAGTGCGTGAGAGTGAATGAGGGAGTGTGGTATGTGATTTATGATGGTGAAGGTGATGGGAGTTTTAGGGTGTACTCTACTGAGAATAGGCTGGTTGATCGTGCCTCATTAGCTTACGTGTCATTTTTTTATTGGGTAAACTGTGAGAGGTGATTGAGGTTGATAAGTCATAGTTTTCTGAGTTGTCAATTGTATATTTCCTCACCACCTCCTTCGTGTTTTTCATTTGTTTTCCTTTCTAAATTGCATAATACAGGGTACTTTACTCGTTGATAGGGATCGTAAAAAATAGGAAAACCAGTTATATAATATCTAATATCTCGTTGTCCGAATGATTATTTGTAATTTAAAAATATTTAAATTATATAAATTATAATAATTTAATATTTTAAAAATTATTTATCATATAAAAATATTTCAATTTTTATTTTGTAACTAAATAGTACTTCCGTTTTTAACTGTTAATCTTCCTAACATATATGTGATATGAAATATTCATATCAGATAAATTTTAATAAAAATAAAATTAGCTTTAATATCTACATCAAATAAATTTAAATTTTAATAACTGAGTATTACAACTAATTTTATTTTTATTAAAATTTATTTAAATATTTCTGTTATACTTATATTAGAGAGACTAAATGGATGTTTGTAAGTGGTGTTGAGTGTTCTAAAAGCATATTTTAAATTTTTTGATTTACCTGACTAATTTTTTTATGAATTGTAATAAAAAAATTTTTGAAAAACGTTTTTTACAAATACAGTACTAAACGGGTCATAATAGTTGAAAATAAAAGTATTATTTAGTTACAAAATAAAAATTGAAACACTTTCATATTATAAATAAATAATTTTTTTAGATATTGAATAGTTACCATTTATATAATTAAAATATTTTTATATTACAAATAATTTTTAAAATATTAAATTATTAAAAAAATTCCCTAGCAAAGACAGTAGAAAATCTGTACATAGCGTGGTGGGCATGTTGCATTGCACGTGCTAATATTCATACGTGGCATATCTATGCTAATTCTTATGGGATGAGACATATACAACTCCGTTTTACCATTTTGCACAATACAAATTATTTTAGTTATTTATATTCCATTTTTAATCTATTCTACTATCAATTAATTTTATAAAATATTATAATAAACGGAATAATTATATGATATTATATATTTTAGACCATTTTAAATAGTTTTTTCATAAAAGCTCATATAGATTCTAGGTTCTTGGTTGATGTGGGAGAGAATTTCAAATCTGTATAAACTATAGATTATCCTTTCAGTTAATCAATGTGTGATCTTGGTATTGGAAGACTCTACCACACTCCACTTGCCATACCTTATGGACTGGCCGCCATGACTCTGATACCATGAAAGTCCATATAGGTCCAGGGCTCTTAATTCACCCCAAAAGTCAGACCGATAAAGGAGAGAACTCTAAATCCATATAAACCACATATCAAGAGCATATCCAATAGATTCCTTATAAAAAAGGATTTTCAATGGATTCTATATTTAAAATTTAGAAAAAAGAATGAATTTAACTCTCTACATCTAGAAAAGTTAAATTTCACTATTTATTTCAACAATAATTAGTACAGCTTAATTTTTTGTGCATGTTCTTTGTTTTATTAGTGTTTTTTTTTAAATACTTTTCCCTTTCATCATAATAAAAATCATAATATTAATTGCTGTAGAATAATCCATTAGACTTGTAAAAAATTTTTTACTCTCTATATTTAAAAAATACTCTAAGATGCTTTTTATTATATTCTTTAAAATAAAGAGCATTGTTGTAAATCCTCTAAAAAATTCTCTAATAGACTCTTTATTTTTAAAATTTAAAGAAAGAAGTGAATTTGACTCTTTATATTTAAAGAGTTAAATTTCTCTCTATATTTTAATTATAATAAATGCATCTCAAATTTTTTTTTATGTATGTACTCTTTTTTGTTGGTGTATTTTTTTTTAAATATTTTTTACTTTTCTTATAATAAAAAATCAATTATTTTTTTAATAAATATTAATTTGAATTGGATAAATTAGTAAAATGAAGAGTAAAATATAAAGAGTATATTAGACTTATAAATAAATTTTTATTCTCTATATTTAAAATACTCTAAAATATTTTTTATTCTATAAAAAATATTATTTAATATAAAAAACATTATTAGATATGCTGATAGTGCATTGCCAATTAGTAGATTTAGAGCTGGCAAATCGTATCATATTTTATTTTGTATCGTATCTTATTTCGTATCGTGTCTTATTTCGTATCGTGTCGTGTATCAGTTATATTATAAGAAAATATTTGACGCGATCAACTAAATGTGTATACATGTATATACATACACAACATGAGACACAATTATACATAAATATTAATATAATTATACAAATAATGCTATACAATACTTATTTATATATAAAATATACTAATACAATTAATTTTAACATAATTTATTATATATAAATATATTATAAATATTTAAAATATTATAATCGTATTTAATCGCGTCTTAACAGGTTAAGCATATAAATTCCGTTTATGACATGATTTTTTTCGTGTCTTAATTGTATTAACACAATTATGATCTATATCCGTTAAGATCAAACACATATCCGTTTAAGTCCGTATCGTTTCGTATCGTTTAATCGTACCATATTCCAAATTGCTAGCTGTAGGTAGATTCATAATTTTTTGTCTTTTTATATGGATGACTACGGGAACACTTATTCTAGAAAATAAATCCCTTAATTTCATGGTCAAATGTTATTTTTAATTAAATTTCATGTGAGCGATTGTTATTAATTAGTAAATACGATATAATTGCGGCTAATTATATGTTTAAGAAATTAATGCTATTCCACTTTCGAGTATGGCTCGGGGCTTGCCATCTAATTGCTGTCTGTACCTACGAAAGTCATGAAACCGAAAGAATGGTTTTATACTATTAAATCAATCGAGGAGTTTTTTATCACTTCAAACACAAAAATGATGTCTCTTTTTTTTAATTATAAAATATTAATTTTTATTGTAAAAATATTGATATTTTATAATATATATATATATTTATTTATTAAAAATATATAATAAAAATTGTATAAAAAAATATTAGTAGATATCAATTTTCTATTTTTGGTTTTAGATATCATGACTTTTTTTTTTTTTTAAATAGAAGCGAGTCATTGATCAGTATATCATAAAATTTCAGTTAGACTAATACTGCAATAGCACTGTGATCATTTAGCTTTCTGTACTCTTTATTAATAATAATAAGAAAGAATACAAAATAATATTGTAAAATCTGAAAAGCTTTAAAAATTAATAAAATATGAATATTACTAACGAAACCTGCCGGTTTCCCTATCTATGGCATCTTAGGCTTGTTTGGTATCTTAATTTTTTGAATTGGAATAAGATTTTCATTCCAAATTCAAGTTTGGTATCTTATTTTCTTTAAGAACAAGATTCTAATTACTCAATATTCTACTAATCCTATTACCTAACTTATTTGGATTCCTTAATAAAATATCTTCTAGATCTAACTAATAAATTTTTTTTATGTTGATTCACATAAAAATATTGATTAGTGGCATGAAATATTTAAAAAAAAAGAATAAATAATTATACAAATTGCTAAATTTTTTATTTTATATTTATCAAAATTGTAAATTCATTTAATCTTTCTCCGTTTCGACAGTTATATAATTTTTAATTTTATACATCAAATTCATTTTGCAAACAATAAAATCATGAATTAAAATTAACACTGCCTTATTAGAAACCTTGCTAGGAAAATCCAATGAGACAAAACTTAAGCTAAGAGAAAAAGAGTACAATATATAATAAAATTTTATCCGTCATGAAAACATGACTTCTAACAAAGATCTCTTAATAAATCCGCCAAATTATCAATTGATCTAATTTGATGAATATCTAAAACCCTTTACTTTTGAAGGTCATGTGTGAAAAAGAATTTTGACGAAATGTGCTTATCTTCATATAACATTGTTGGATTTCCTTTATCAAATGAAATATCATATGTTTCTTTAATATATTAGATTGTAGATCTCAACCATGTACATTTTCTACTACCCTCGTGAATTGCCAATATTTCAGCATGATTAGATGATGTGATAATTAGAGTTTGCTTAGTAGAATGCTAAGATATAGCAATGCTACCATATGTAAACAAGTAACTCGTTTATGATTGAGCTTTATGTGTATCAGATAAATATCCAGCATCTGCATATTCAATTAATTCAGACTTTGAGTCTTATGGATAAAATAAACTCATGTCTGATGTACTACGTAAATAACAGAATACTTGTTTCACACCATTCCAATGTCTGAGTTGGTGAAGAACTATATCTTGCTAGTAAACTCACAGAGAATGCTATATCGGATCTTGTACAATTAGCAAGATACATTAATGCTCCAATAACACTAAGATATGATACTTCTGGACTAAGTATTTCTTTACCATCTTCTTGAGGACGAAAAATGTCATTTTTCACATCTAAGTGTCTAACAATTATGAGAGAATTCATTGGATGAGATTTATCCATATAAAAACGTTTTAATGTTTTTTTAATATAAGTCGACTAATGGATAAAAATCCATCTAGATAAGTGCTCGATCTGCAAGCCGAGATAAAATTTTATTTTTCCCAAATCTTTCATTTCAAACTCATTTGTTAAATAAGTTATTATTTCTATCAACTTTTTTGGAGTTCCAATGATGTTTAAATCATCAACGTAAACCGCGATAATAGCAAAACCAGTGTTTTCTTAATAAAAACACGTGGACAAATTGGATTGTTATATTCTCATCAGCCTTGCTTTTGGGGTTGACCAAGGGCCCTAGGCTTATATGGCGGTCCGTAGGGTGCGGCAAACGGAGTGTGGAGTCCATACAATGATCTTTGTAGCTTAATTGAATACATTTCTCAAGGTTTTGAGCTATATGCTTTAGACATTTTTAGTCATTCAAGGACTTTCATATAAATTTCATTATCAAGTGATCCATATAAATAAGCTGTAATGACATTCATAAGTCGCATATGAAATTCTTCTAAACTTGTCAGGCTAATTAAAAATCTAAATGTAATTACATCCATAACTGGAGAAATACATTTCTTCATAATCAATATCAGGTCTTTGTGAAAACCCTTGTGCTACAAGTCTTGTTTTGTATCTTACAATTTCATTTTTCTTGTTGCGTTTATGCACAAAAATCCATTTATAGCCTATTGGCTTAATATTTTTAGGTGTAAAAACAATGGGCCCAAATATTTGACATTCTTCTAATGAGTTTAATTCTGTCTGGATTGCATCTTTCTATTTAGGCCAATTATTTCTTTGTCGACATTGATTAACAGACTTAGATTTAATGTCCTCACTTTCCTTTGCAATATCAATTGCTACTGCATATGCATATATATTGTCGACAACAATTTTACTTCAGTCTCATCTCTTTCCTGAAGTGACATAGTTGATTGAGATCTCATTATTTTCATAATTTTCAGGTAGTTGAACCTCTTCAATGGTTACTTTCTCATCTATGTCATCTATTATAGGCTCTTCAAGAGCATCAATAATTTTTGAATTGTCACTTTATTTATTTTGTTTCCTTTTCTTTCTTAGTTTTTTTTCCTTGGAATTGAGTGGTTTTCCATGCTTTTGGCATGTTATGAACTCATTTGCTATAATATTAACATATTGTCCTTTTGGGACATCAATTTTAATTAGAGCATTTTGAATTGGTATATGAGATTTAGTAACTCTTTTTGGATCACAAAATGCATCTGACAATTGATTTGCTATACTTTGTAAGTGAATGATCTTTTGAACTTCTAATTCACATTGTTTTGTATAAAGATCTAGATGATTTAATGATGACTCATTCCAAACAATTTGTTTATCTAATTGCTTGTTCTCTCTCCCCAATTTAGGAAACATAGCCTCATTAAAATGACAATCACTAAATCTCCTAGTAAAGACATCCTCAATTAATGGTTCAAGATATTTGATTATAGAAGGGAAGTCATATCCAATATATATTTACAATCTCCTTTGAGGTCCCATTTTTGTGCAATATGGGGGTCAATTGGGACTTAAACAACACATCCAAAAATTTTCAAATGAGAAATATTTGGCTCCTAGCTAGAGACCAACCGTAGTTGTAAAAATTGATGATAACTAATTGGCCTTATGAGTATAAGAGTTATTGCATATAAAATTGCATGTCCCCAAACAATGACCGAGATGTTTATTTTCATAAGTAATAGTGGTGCTCTTAATTGAATTAACTGAATAAGTAATTTAGTAGATGTTAGATTTCGAGTTGATAATAAACATACATATGATCATCTTGTTGATGCATATATTAACATCATAAAATATTTAAATGGTCCACATGGTAGATGAATTGATCCATAAATATCACCTTGTATACGTTCCAGAAATTTAAGTGATTCATTTTGAATTTTGCTTGGTGATTGCCTAATAATTAATTTTCTTTGAGCACAAGTTGAACATGGAAATTCATTAGATTGAAGAATCTTTTGGTTCTTCAATAGATGACCATATTAGCTCTTAATAATTTTTTGCATAATTGTTAATCTAAGATGACCTAAACAATCATGCCAAATAAAAAATGTATTTGTGTTAGTAAACTTATGGTTTACTACCATATTTGTTTAACTGTATGTATATGTGTGTAATATAAGATAAAGAAAAAACATGTAATTTCTCTAATACACATTTTTTACCTATTATAAGGGTTGTAATATGCAGATATTCAATATTTCTTACATTTGTAGTTTTAATATGATATTCATTTCGGCAAATATCTTTAAAACTCAATGAATATGAAAATTCATTAGATTGAAGAATCTGGGGAGAATATTTCTAATAAAGAAATATGTACCTCTAGATAGTAATATATTTGCTCTTCTGGAATCTTCAATTATTCTTTTACTACTAGATATTGTATTAACATAAGTTTCTCCCATTATTAGTGAGAGAAATATTTATTGTCTTTTAATATGGTGTATGGTTGCATAATCCGCAAGCCATAAATTAACATTATTTACGATATAAATCAGCATTATTTGCTCATGATTGAGTATAATCCATAATATCTTCATAAAAAAAATATTGATAAGAAACAAAGTAATGATTTGAAACCTAACGTAAATATTGATAATAAAAAAAATTCAAGTTACTAACACTTTAAACTAGTATTTAAATAAAAGAAAAAAATATAAATTAAACTAAGGAGCTAAAGAAAATACATAATTTTAGGCATTTACGTTGCCATCTTTGATTGTATTTCTAAAACTCATATTATCCATATATATTTTGGCATCTAGTATCCATGAAAAACAATTATTGCCTTTGATATTGAGTGCCACAAATTCGAGTTTTGTCAAATTGGATATTGTCTATACAAAATATATAATATGTTAATTTGTATTTATCTTTTAAAGACTTTATAAACAATATGTTTAATTTTTCATGAACACACAATATTAGTTAAAATACTAAATTTCAGGATACTTAATTCTTCATAAACTTAAGGTTATATTCTTCAGTAATATATACCTTAGTTATTTATTTAATTAATTCTTCAAGAACTAAAACTAAGACTAGTTTTTTAGAAACTATAATTTATAATACAAATTTTTCAACGATTGTATTATAAATTTTTCAACGATTGTATGCAACAATAGTTCTTCAGGAACTAGAATCAGTATTAATTAATAAATAGTTTAAATATAGAAACAAAATAAATGATGAATAGAAATTAATATGAATTTTAAATTAATCATAGAATCCATATCAACCAAATATACATGATTATACTAGAAAAGTGGACAATGTCTAAAAAAAATTTATTAGAATAACAAAGTGATAATAATAATTAGTAATTTATTTAATTAGTTCTTCGAGAACTAAAACTAATACTAGTTTTTCAGAAACTAAAATTTATAATACAAGAATTATATATAACATTAGTTCTTTAGGAATTAAAATTTATAATAAAAATTCTTTATGGACTATATATAACATTTGTTCTTTAGGAACTAACATATAGTTAATTTGATAAAAAAAAAATTTATAATACAAGTTCTTTAGGAACTATATATAACATTAGTTTTTCAGGAACTAAAATTTGTAATAAAAATTCTTCAAAAACTATATAATATTAGTTATTCAATAACTAACATGTAGTTAATTCGACAAAAAAAATTTACAATACAAGTTTTTCAAAAACTATATTAATATTAGTTTTTTATAAACTACATATAATATTAGTTCTTTAGGAACTAAAATTTATTATAATACAAGTTTTTCAGGAATTATATAATATTAGTTTTTCAGGAACTAAAATTTATAATAAAATTTCTTCATAAACTATATAATATTAGTTCTTTAATATGTGGTTAAATTAAATAATACAATTGATCAATAAAAAAAAATCTAGCTGCAATATAAAAAATGGAAAACTAATAGAGATAGAAAAATAGGAAAAAAAAAATATTCAGTTGAAAAACTCATTGAAAAGAATAAATCAAAGCTTTTTTTTTCTTCCAAATCTACAAAATAAAAATTGCAGCAAACGAAAATTAGAAAAAAATTGCAAAAAGAACTATATAATTTTTTTTTTCAAATCCATATGCAACTTTCAAATTTTAACAGAGAAAGAAGCAATAATGATTTATAATTGGCATAAGGAGAACATAACGATGAACCTCATGCATTTGTACTAAAATAGGACCGCAAATACCTTCAATTGCTAAATTAGATATAACTCACCAGTACTATTGTATAGGAACGATAAATAATATATTCATCAATACTATTGTATAACGATAAATCTCGTGCTGATAACGTGTTATGAAATAAAAAATAATGGAGAACGAATATTATAAGAGAGTATAAGGAAGAAGCATCGAATTCTCATTGATTGTCATACCTATTTATAGGTGTATGATGTTACAGAGATATAATTCTATTTGCATAAGGAATTTATCAATAAAAATAATGATAGACATCCAACATAATCTAATTATTTCAATATTATCATAATATTATACAAATTACTAGATTTTATATTTATCAAAATTGCAAATTCATTTAATTTTTCTCCATTTCAACAGTTATAAAAATATACTGATAATTTTTAATTTTATACATCAAATTCATTTTGTAACCAATAACATCATGAATTAAAATTAAATAAAAAAGTTAATATAATTTATATTTTTCAATTCAAATAATTTTAAAATTTTTTTCAATCACATAAACATTTCATCTATCCTAAATAAAACAGTCTTTTTTCTTTTTTTCTTTTTCGTGTTCCAAAATATAATGCACCTATTATTTTTACAAAGCAATTAACTTGTGAATTATTTTTATATCTCCATTTAATTGATTTATACTCAACAATTGTTTATAATTTTCAAATAAAAATAATATATTGCACTAAATTGTTACAAGATATGAGATAATAATTGAAAATATAAATTTTTTATTCTTGAATTTATTCAAGAATGGCTCAACATTATGTTTCAATTTTAGTGAAGTCTGTAAAAAAATAGTACATAATTTTTTTTATTTGATGATTTATTCTAAGATCAACAAAAATTGAAACAAAATATTTTTTTATGGTTTGAGTCCTTTTAATTCATTTAATCAATTTTAAATTTACATTACTATCATAATTTATTTACTGATTTTTTCCAACAGTATATGATTCAATATTGACATTCTATTGGTGTGTAAAATAAATAATTTTAAAAATTATTACTTGCAGGATTTTATTATAATTAGTATAAAATTTAAATAATATAACTATGAGTTTTTTTTTCAGATTTTTTAATAATATATGTGAAAAAATAGTTAGAAAAGAACGAAACATGAAGCATAGAGTTAAAAAATAATTACTAATTCATTTGCAAATAAAATATAATCTATTAAAAATAAGAGTAATTATGAAAATTAATTTTTGAATTCTATTCATTTTATTTATGGAATCACACCAAATTTGAAAATAGAATTCCAATTCCTATTACAAGACATATCAAAAGAAAAATATTGAAACCCTAAATCAACAATTTAAGAAAATGATTCCATTTCCCATTCCTTTTCTTTACCAAACATCACCTTCTCTCATAGCATCATTACAAACCATAGGTAAGAGTCCTATCAAGTAATTAAATGGAAAAAATATAAAAAAAATATTTATACTTTTGTAATTTAAAGTATGTAAGATATTTTTTCTCGGGATAAAAAAAGATTTTGTAATTTTTGCTTTTAATAAATTTAAGTTTTTTTTACCTTAATAATACTAAAAAATATTGAATTACTATTAATGTGTAACGAAATATATATCAACTCAATGTATTTTAAATTACAAAATCATAATATATCAATACTAGCTTACCATTTTCTAATATTATTATGACAGAAAAAACTTAAGTTTACTAATGACACGAACTACAAGATTTCTTCTAACAAAAAAAAAAAATCTCATACTTAAAATTATAAAAACGTTGAAACCAAACTTTTCTCTAACTAAATTTGGACTAATACCTAAAACAAAAAGCTTGTGAGTAACTTGATTTCTCTGTCGACAAACATGCGAAATGTGCACGGGTATAAAATTGCACATATGCGAATTTACATGGCTGTAAACTGTAGACAAGCCATTTTCCAATCATGATACGTAGTATTTTAGTCGAAACTCCTTGGCTGTGTTTGTACAGGAAGATTCAACGACACATCCTATTCAATTAACACCACACCAACATTTTCTATCTCATTTAAATTAAGAAACAAAGTCCCACCACAAAAACCAGATAATATTTCACATGGAGAAAACTCAATGTAAGGCAATAAGTGTTGGCTATTATTAGTATAGGATTGAGCAAAATGCAGAACCCAACCCAACCCAATATAATTCCATCTGTTTTAATTTCATTTTTTGATTTGATTAGGATTAAATTTAAAAAAAAAAAAACTTCTACTTTTTATTCAATTCGATTATTAATATTGAAAATAAAAAATCACATTGATAACATATAAATAAAATTAAAATATTTTAATTCGATTTGTTATATAAATTTAATTTGATTCACTTTATTTTTTTTAAAAAAAAATTGATTCGTTGGATATTTAGTACTAAAAAAAACTAGTAGATTTGTTTGACTTGTTGGATTTGTGAAATCTTCAGTTAGCAAATTGCCACAGGAGTTGATTTCCAAAAGAGACCGCAAACATTCGAATCACGTGGTGGTTTCGCGTCTCTTTCATGCAAGCTGTTGAACATCTCATCAATGATATATATATATTTTTATAATTCATGGCTTTCCTTTTATACATCAATTCTATAAGACATTGAATTAATTAGGTGCATGTGAAATATAGAGACCCTGTTGAAAATCATTTATATAGTGGTGCAAATTGGCTCGCTCGTATCGCCTTTAGGTCGAAAGCAATCACAATTTTGCATGCCCGTGGTTCTCTGTCCCACACGACTGTGTCGCATATCAATGTTCAATTTGGATTCATTTTCTGATGCGTTTTGATTTGAATTTTTTTTATCTACTTTGACTATGTTTCTTGGCCGGTTTGGATAGAATTTTGAAGCTATAAATATCATTTGATAGCCATAGAAAATCAACAAAGTAATATTGGGATTGGGTGACTTTGATGAGCGATATTTGTATTAAGCTTTTAGGTTTTATTTTGTTTGGGTTGTGAGGCTTTGTTGCTTGTAATATCCGTTTCTTGATTGGCTTAATAAAATTTCTTGTAGCTAGTGGACGTTGGCATAATTGGCTAAACCACGTATATCGCTTATCTCATATTTTCTTGATTGCTTTTATTTATTTTCCGCAATATCAAACTTATGTCATTCCATGTTCGTAACTAGTGGTATTAAAGCATCATAACAAGTGGTATTAGAGCCTAGGTTAGATCGTCTGTTGCGTTACAATGGTATCTTTGACAAAGTTTGATATTAAGAAGTTTGATAGGACCTTTAACTCTGGTCTTTGGCAAGTCAAGATGTGTGTCATCTTAATTCAGAATGGATGGGCAAAAGCTTTGCTTGGGAAGAGCAAGAAGTTGGAATCCATGTTGGATTCATAGTAGGAAGAATTGGATCAAAAAGCTGATAAGTCTAATTTTATTATAGTTTTATAGATACTTTTAGTTATTTAAATTCATTGTTTTATGTAATTTTTGGGTTGATATGGTATTTACTTATATTTTTAATGTTCTAGGTCTTAAATGGTAGAAAGAAGCAAGGGAAGCATGTTTTGAAGATTTAATTGAGTTATGAGATATTTTGGATTGTGGAGGAGACCACTGGAGGTGTTTGAAGAAGTAAAAAGATGATTGCTTGGAGATAAGACTATCACTTGCACATGATAGCCATCACGACCTCGTGACAAGGAGTAGGTAGCAAGTCACCGTTACGCCCGTCATGCCTATCACGACCTCGTAACACCTGGGCAGGAGAAGACAACATGTACCTGTCATGACCTCGCGATACCCATCATGCCTGTGACACCCTGAACGCTGCAAAATCATGTCCAACTGTCCAGACTTGAAATTTACTAATTCTTTTAGGGGATATTTTCACTTATATAGAAGGAAAATAACATATTTGGAGAGTAAGACTTAGTTTAGGACTCAGAAAGACTATTTATTTCATCTTTTTCTTTAGGATTAGGGTTAGCCACGTTAGAGATTTCTTTAATTTTCTTCTTCTATTGTTTTCCATATGCACGTGCAAGGGACTCCTTGCCATACAACTCGAATTGGCAGCAGATTTATTGATGGTGGAAGAATATTTTTCTCTTGAAGATTGATTGGACTTGGGCTTGAAGGATTGGAGACCACTATCTTTAAATTTCCAAATTTGGTTGATTTAAGGAAGTATCATAATCTTTCTTCTTCTTTTTAGTTTCTTGTAATTTTTAGTTTGACTATGAATATTATATTGATTTGCTTAGTATTCATATTAGGCTAAATTCATTTTAAGTGCTAGGTTAACAACCTCAATTTTGTAATAAACTCCCTTTATTTCATTGAATGAATTATTATTTCCATTTCAATTCAATTGTACCTTATTAATTTTTAGTTTAATAATTGATTGACCACTAATGATTGAATTAGGAATGAAAATGTTAGGGTTTGATTACTCGACACATCATCTTTAATCTAACCTAAAAATTGGATTGGACATTAGTTAATTCATTGGGTTGATTAACTAATGCATAAGGTGATCGCCAAAAAGTATTAATTCTATGAATATAATGCTTGGAAGGAAAATACGAAATTGGGGGAGTAAAACTGAGTACCTACTTAATTCATTGAATTTATTCATTAATCTTATTTGCAATTTAATTTTACATTAATTTAGTCCTTATTCAAAATCAAATCAAGCGGGTTAAAGTGTTTAGGTTGCTTTTTGTATACATTGATAATTAGAGTAATTAGGAATTTAAGCTAGTGATTTTTTGTAAGATCGACTTCGGGAGGACACTTACCACTCTACGATTGGCTTGTGCACTTACAGGTTAAATCTTGAGTTTACATCAAGTGTTTTTGTGCCATTGCTGGAGAATTACTATTTAGATTCTTAATTAGTCTAGGTTTCCATATTGTTTTGTGATTTGCATTATCTCATTGTGTTACATTTTCATTTTGTTTCTATTTTGCATTTAGGTATTAGATTATGATTTAAATTTTATGCAGGTACAAGTAAGAGAGCAAAGTCAGGAGATTTGTCCACTTAGAGACCATACGAGTTGAGACCTAGAGTTCAAAGATCTCTAGAATAATCTTTTAAGGAGAAAGAAGCGTTACAAGAGATCATGAATTAATTATTGAAGAAGATGTTAATTAGATAGAGGGAGTAATGGAAGATCCACCTTAAACTAGGATCCACCTAGAGGAGCAGTTGCTACACAAAGGCAGCTAGCTATGAAGGATTATGCTAGGTCTATTATCGGAAATACTAGTTAGTGCATAGTCCTAGGAGAAGCTGTTAGAAATTACGAGTTGAAGAACATCCATTTGAACATGCTACCATAGTTTTATGGGTTTCCTAATGATGACCCTCTGATGTTCATAAGAAAATTTTATACCATCGTCAATAAATTCCCTTTAAATAGTCTTGAGGAAGATCGGCTAAGGATGAGATGTTTCCTATATACTTTGGAAGATAGGGCCAAGGTGTGGTTGATGACTTTACCACCCAACTCTCTGCGGTATTGGGATGAAGTTTATCAAAGGTTCATGAGTAAATTTTATTCCTATTAGAAGACGAAGGAACTAAGGGCAGAATTCAGAACTTTTATTAGGACTCAGAAACCTTCAATGAGGCTTGAGACAAGTTCAAGATATTACTACTTCGGTATCCCCACCATGGGTATTCACTTCCAATAACCAATTAAGCCTTTTATGATGGGCTAACTTAGCAATATCAGTGCATGGTAGACAATGCTACTGGGGGAACAATGTGGGAAACGACAGCCCAAAAAGTCTTTGACATCTATGAGATGTTGAGAGCCAATTCCCAACAAAAGAGTGAAAGGGAGGAAGGCTACAATAAATGAAGTGTCTAGTGGGAATAAGCTTACCTCTCAGATTGCAAGGTTGACTAAGCAAGTGAATATGATTGTCAACAACACAAATGTGCCCACTAATGAGATATGTGGTATTTGCAGTGTTTATAGACATGGAGCTAACATTTGCCCCTTTTTAGATTCTTGTGCAAGTATTAATATGGAGCAAGCTCAAGCTATGAATTCCTTCCAGCCAAGGCAACAAAACAATCCCTACTCCAATACCTATAACCCAAGCTGGAGGAATCATCCTAATTTTTCATGGAGAAACATTGACCTCAATCCTCCACAGATCCTCAGAATCTGAACCCCCCACAATATCACTACACAGAGCCTCACAATCCACATGTCTACCTTACTCAAAACCAAATTGGACCCTCTAATGCACCTAGAAAACCCTAATTGGAAGAAACTTTAAATAATTTTATCATAGCTACTTAAGACAAGCATGAAATGACAAACAAAAGGATAGATTCCATTGAGGCTTCATTAAAAAGATTAGAGATCTAAATTGGACAAATAGCTGAGATTGTTCAAGAAAATAAAAAAGGGAGGTTGCCAAGTCAAATTGACCAAGCAAAAGCAATCAATGTGCTTGATTATAGTAAGACTTCTAGTGAAGAAATTAATTCAGAAACTGACTTGGTTAATTTTTCTTTTATAGGCGCACATAAAGAGGAGAAGAAGGAAGTTGAAGGTGGCACTAAAAAGGATGAAGATGAGGCATTTCCAGAGCCTAAATTGCACAAGGCACTTGAGCCCTATAAGCCTCTTATACCATTCCCTAACATACTAAGGGAGCAGAAAAAGGATAAGACATTCTCTGATATTTTTAAATTGCTTTCTAAGATTGATATTAATGTTCCTTTGTTGAATGCTATCAGGAAATACCATCTTATGCTAAGTTTATCAAGGAGTTGTTGTCAAATAAGAAGAAATTTGGGAATAAAGAAAGGGTTTTGATACCTAAATCGGATTTTAAACTTTTTAAGCAACAGTTGCCTAAAAAGAGGAAAGACCCTGGTAGCTTTATAGTAGATATCACTATAGGTAAAAGGGAAATAAGGGCAATGCTTGATTTGAGGGCTAACATCAACTTAATGCCTTACTGGTTGTATAAGCAATTGGGTTTAGATAAGTTGCAGACTACAAATATGCACCTATAATTAGCATATGAGTCATTAAAGGATCCAAAAGGTACATTTGAAGATTTACTAGTACAAATTAGTAAGATGGTGCATATAGATTTTATGGTAATTGACATCAAAAGGTACATTTGAAGATTTACTAGTACAAATTAGTAAGATGATAATGCATATAGATTTTATGGTAATTGACATGCCTAATTATAGAGTGAGTAGTGACAATCAGGTAATTCTTCTTGGTCGACCATTTATGGCAACAACTGATACTGTTATTAATGTTAACCGTGATAAATTGACTGTGATAATCTTAGGGGCGACCATTGAGCTTAAAATGTTTGATTCTCCATTTGATTCTTCTAGTCCGACTTTGAATGATTATTTGCATATTGACTATGCTAATAGTGATGGTTTGAATATGCAGCAAAGAAGATATAAGTTTGGATATGCTATGTTTGTGGCAGGAAAAGATAACAAGCTTGAGGTGGATACATGCCCACCTTAAAAGGAAATAAAAGAGCAATAATGTATAGCCAAAGATATTAAATGTGATGTTTCTTGGAAGGCAACCCAAGTTCTAGTTTGCATTTTCCTTTATTTATAGCTTTTAATTTATTTGATTGAGTTTTTATTTTTAATTTGTATCTAATTCCCATTTATCTTGTAGAAGTTGTTTAATGAGGAGTAGTGGAAGTGTTAATTATGGTTTTAGACTTGAGTGTGAAAAGAAATTTAGGCAAAAAAAAAGGTGTACAGAAAAAAAATAGACAAGGTAAGTGTATTTGTTGTCTATAGAGTTGTCACAACCTCTTGATGGCCATCTCGTACATGTTATGTGTGGTTCTTCTTGAGTTACTGCCATGAGCATGCTAAGTATTGCGAGAGCATGACAACAATTAGGCATATTCTCACTGTATATAGTCATTATGAGCACGCAACAATCATTATGACCTTGTGACTGTGGAGCAACCAAAGCCACTGTCATGCACGTGACAAATAGTGCGCCCAATATTGGCCCAGCAGCAGCCCGTCACGAGTACGCGATGGTTATCGTGAGCTCGTGACACTGGCAGCCTAAGAAATAATTCAATTTTTTTTAATTCTTTATTTATTTAATTATTTCTATGATGCCTTAATTTCTCTTTTGTGCATAATTTTTCTTCTACCCTAGCTTTTCTATTATTCAATCAACGCTTCTCTCTCTTCTTCTTCTTCTCTTTCTTCTCTTCTTCCTTTTTCTCCCAATCCCATACCCTATCCTCAATCTCCTAGATCAAGATTGCTTCACTCCAATCATTCACAATCTCATAATACCCATCACTTAACTGTTCAATAACACACAGTGTAAATATTTAAAGTGTGATACTGCTAACCATGTTGGTCTCACCTTAATGACTATAGAAGTAAAATGATTTTATAGTCTCTATTTTATTTGCTAGCATCTTATGATTATTAAACCTTATTTTCTCTTTTCCATAATATTTCACCCTAGCTTTGCTACAACTCGTTGAAGGATCCCGCTATA
Source organism: Balakata baccata (assembly GCA_949630135.1). Classification (NCBI taxonomy): domain Eukaryota; kingdom Viridiplantae; phylum Streptophyta; class Magnoliopsida; order Malpighiales; family Euphorbiaceae; genus Balakata; species Balakata baccata. Next base: position 103,153 of record CATIWF010108504.1, read on the forward strand.
ACTCATTGAAAGACCTTTTGATATGTGACTTGATGATATTATAAGCGGTGGATATTGGATTAGAGTGCAAATCTATGGAAGTGCTTGCTATATTTTGAATGAGTGTTTGCTTGAAATTATTGCTTAAACACTTAAGGGAATTGAGGGATGTGAGGATACAAGTGTGGGGTAGTAGATGCATGTGCTTTTGATTTTTGCAAATAACTAGCTTAATTAGATTGCTTTCTACTTTACATGAGAAGTGGCAATGGATCAATTAAGTTGCTTTTTGAATAAAAGTGTGAGATTGGAATTAGGGTTGTTTTTAGCATGCATAGTTATGAAATTGTATTTTTGGCATAATGAGTGCATTAATGAAGCTTAGGATAATTAAACTTAAAACTGAGTAATGGAGTTGATTGTTTGTATGTCATATTTTTTATTTGTGTGTCTTAGTTTTCCATAGTTAAGAATTGCTTAGGGGCAAGTAATGTCTAAGTGTGGAGTAGCTTGATGTGTCTAATTTTGTTTTAGTTTTATAGACACTTTTAGTTGTTTAAATTCATTCATTGTTTTATGTAATTTTTGGGTTGATTTGGTATTTACTTGTGTTTTTAATGTTCTATGTCTTAAGTGGTGGAAAGAAGCATGGGGAGCGTATTTTGAAGGTTTAATTGAGCTATAGAGATGTTTTGGATTATGGAGGAGACCATTAGAGGTGTTTGAAGAAGTAAAAAGATGGCTATTGGGAGAGAAGACCGTCACTTGCTCATGATAATCATCACAACCTCGTGACAAGGAGTAGGCAGCAAGTCATTGTTGCGCCTATCATGCCCGTGATGACCTCGTGATACCTGGACAAGAGAAGACAACATGTACCCATCACGACCACTTGACGCCTATCGTTCCGTGATGCCCTGAACGCTGTAGAATCGTGTCCAGCTGTCCAAACTTGAAATTTACCAATTCTTTTGGGGTTTTTCACTCATATAAAAGGGAAATAACATATTTGGGGAGTGAGACTTAGTTTAGGACTCAAATAGACTATTTATTTCATCTTTTTTTTTTTTTAGGATTAGGGTTAGCCATTATTAGAGATTTCTTTAATTTTCTTCTTCTACTCTTTCCATCTGCATGTGCAAAGGACTCCTTGGTAGCAGATTTATTGATGGTGGAAGGATATTTTGTTCTTGAAGATTGATTGGACTTGGACTTGAAGGATTAGAGACCACCATTCTCAAATTTCCATATTTTATTGATTTATGGAAGCATCATGATCTTTCTTCTTCTTATTAGTTTGCTGTAATTTTTAGTTTGACTATGAATATTAGATTGATTTGTTTAGTATTCATGTTAGGCTAAATTCATTTTGGGTGCTTAGTTAGCAATCTCAATTTTATAATGAACTTCCTTTATTTCATTGAATGAATTATTATTTCCATTTCAATTCAATTATGTCTTATTAATTTCTAGTTTAGTAATTGATTGGCCACCAATGATTGAATTTGGAATTAGAATGTTATGGATAGATTATTAGATACATCATTTTTAATCTAACCTAAAAATTGGATTGGACATTAGTTAAGTCATTGGGTTGATTGGCTAATACATAAGATGATTGCTAAGAAATATTAATTCTATTGATATAATGCTTGAGAGGGAAAAACAGAATTGGGGGAGCAAAACTGAGTACCTACTTAATTCATTGAATTTATTCATTAATCTTATTTTCAATTTAATTTATATTAATTTAGTCCTTATTCAAAATCAAATTAAACGGATTAGAGTGTTTAGATTGTATTTTGTATACATTGGTAATTAGAGTAATTAGGAATGTAAGCTATTGATTCACTGTGAGATCGATTTCGGGAGGATACTTGCCACTCTATAATTGGCTTGTGCACTTGTGAGTTAAACCTTAAGTTTACATCAAAAGCCTTGTCATCATTATTTATCTCTCTCTAATGAAATGTTAAGAGAAGTTGTAAAGGAAACCATATATGCTAATGTTTGGCTCAAGTTGCAGTCATTATCTATGACGAAATCAGTCACCAATTATCTGCTGTTAAGGAGCAGACTCAAGGAACTGTCTTCAGGAAGGTAAATCTATTAAGCCTCATGTTGATGAATTTGCTAGCATTTTTATGGATATCCAAAATATGGATATGGAGATTAATAATGAGGATTTAGTGATTTCCTTATTGTATTCCCTACCCATGGCTTAAAAATCATTTCATGAAGCACTTTTGTTTGGTCGTGAAAAGATTATAACCGAAGGGGTTAAGAATGCTCTTTTGCAATGTGAGTTGATTGATGACCAGTTGTCAAAGCCTAATGAACTTTCAGGAGAGTTTGGTTGTTTAGGATTTGAGTGGTAAGAATAAGAGTAAAGGATGGTCAAAGAATGAAACCTATCATTATTGCAAAAAGAAAGGACACATTAAGGTTGTCTTATTCAAATTAAAGAATAAAAATGAAAATAAGAGTGATAATGATGATGCAGTTCATACAAGTGTTGCTAATAGTTATATTGATAATGATTTACTTACTGTCATAAGTGAAAGGTATAAATTTAGATCAAACTGAATTATAGATTCTGCATATTCTTACCATATGAGTCTTAATAGAGACATATTTACTACCTTAAGTTTAGTTGAAGATGGAGTTGTTTGGTTAGGCATTGTGCAACTTGTAGTATTCATAGGATTGGTACCGTTAAAATTCACATGTTTGATGGAATTGTGAGAACTCTTACTGGTGTTTGGTACATTCTAGATTTGAGGAAAAATTTGATATCCTTCAACACAGTTGATTAGATTGGAAGCAGTTTTAATGCATATGATGGTACTTTTTATGTTACTTCTAATGCACTAATATTGATGAGAGTCATAAAAGTTAGTTCCATATATGTTTTGCAGGGTAGCACATTGACGGGGTCAGCCAGTGTTTCATCCTCTATGTTCTATCATAAAGTAATAATGCTTGTAAATTTAAAATGCAGTATGCGTGCAATGGTTTATACACGTTTTGGAGCTATTTTGGTAAGTAGGTTTATGTCATGTTTGGAAAAGCTCATTGGGAGGCAGTAAAGTGGATTTTGAAATATCTTCATATGATTTCAGATTACTGCTTGCTGTTTGGTAAACCTTCTGGTGGGTTCACTTTTGGTTCTACTGTTGTTATTTGGAGAGCTTATTTGTACCTTAGATACATGGCATTGGCAAAAGCTTTCAAAGAAGCTATCTGGTTCGAGTATGTGGAAAATCCTACTGATTCTTTTTGTTTCCTACCAAGTTTGATTGGTGCGTCAGCTTGGTAGGTCTTATAACTTGTTGATTTAGCCCTAAAGGGCATTGGAGAGGAGTTAGAGTTGTGATTTTGCATCATAGTGGAGATTGTTGGAATTGTGACACAAAAATTATTTGTATGGTAGTGCAAATTGGTATGCTCGTATTGGCTTTAGGTTGATAGGAATCACAACTTTGTACGCTTGTGTTGTTCTGCATGTGCGTATCCAATAACTTTGGTTTTTTGTCCCACACGACTGTGTGGTTCTATACCATCATATCACCTACTAATGTTCAACTTGGATTTGTCTTCTGATGTGTTTCGACTTTTATTTTTTTATTCTACTCAAACTATATTTCTTAGCTGATTTGGATAGAATTTTGGGACTATAAATACACTTTAATAGTCATAAAAAGTCAATGAAGTAATATTAGAATTGAATGACTTTAGAGAAAGATATTTGTATTAAATTTTTAAGTTTTTGGGTTTCGCTTTATTTGGGTTGTAAAGCTTTATTGTCTGTAATCTCCATTTTTGATTGGCATAATAAAACTTCTCCTCTCTTGTGGATATAGGTACAATTGATCAAACCATATATATCGCTTATCTCCTATTTTTTTGGTTGCTTTATTTATTTTTCTGTGTTACCAAACTTATACCATTCCGTGCTAGTGGTATTAAAGTATTATATCAGACCCTATATTAATAGTTCTATTTGTATTTTCTAAAAATAAAAAAAATGTAATAATTAAGATTAAAAATATAAACTTCACCTAATATAATTTTAGGTTCGTATAAGAAAAGGCAAATTAAATAGAGATATAAAAAAAATAACACAATTAAAAAAAAAATAACAATCATTTTTTCAAAAGGGAAAATGAACTATTTTGGAAATTTTACAAAAACAGAAAAAAAATAGCTATACATTTACAAAAATATTACCTTTTAAATTTTTTTTCAAAAATATAGATTGTCCTAAAGTTTTTTTCAAATATAAATAAAGCTCCTAAAATATTTACAAAAATACAAAAAATTAAGGTTTGCCCGAATTTTACCTAAGATTTACCGTAAAATTAATGAAAATTGAAGTTATAAAAGTTTTATAAAAAATTTACTTAAGATTTATTCAAGTTATACCTAAGATTTATCCAATGTTTACCAAAAAATTAATGAAAGTTGAAGATAAACAAGGTTTATCCAAGAATTACCCAAGATTTACTCGAGATTTATTACAAAATTAATGAAAATTCAAGTTATAAAAGGTTTATCAAAAATTTACTTAAAATTTATTCAAGTTATACCAAATTTTTACAAGAAAATTAATGAAATTTGAAGTTATACAAGGTTTACTCAAGATATACCAAGATTTGTCCAAAAATTATCTAAAGTTTATCCGATGTTTACTTAAAGTTTATCCAATATTTACCCAAAATTTACCACAAAATTAATGAAAATTCAAATTAAAAAATATTTATCAAATATTTACTTAAAGTTTATTCAAGTTATAACTCATGATTTACAACATAATTATTGAAAGTTAAAGTTAGATAAGATTTATTCAAAATTTACTAAAGTTTGTTCAAAATTTACCAAACGTTTACTCAAATTTTAGTACAAAATTAATGAAATTTAAAATTATAAAAGATTTATTAAAGATTTATTTATGGTTTATTTAAGTAATACCTAATATTTACCCAATATATACAAGAAAATTAATGAAAGTTAAAGTTACATAAGCTTTACTTAAAATTTACTAAGGTTTACTCAATAATTACACAATGTTTACTAAATATTTACCAAAAAAAAATACTCAATGTTTACTAAATATGTTTCCAAAGTTTTACCCAAAATTTATTAAAAATTGTAACTAAAAGTTTAGTAAAATAAATAACCTTAAGTTAATTAAATACGAGTTTACATATTTTCTTTGGTAATTAAAGTTTACCCAAAGTTTACTTTTGTAATTAAGTTAATTAAAATAAATTTATATATTTCTTTTGCTAATTAAATTAATTAAATAATAATTAAAAAATAAATAAATATATGTATAAGAACAATTGATGGCCATACAAGTTAATTAAATTTTTAATCTATGTTTAAAACATAAAAAATAATCATTTTCTATATCAATTAAATGAAAAATATGTGACAAATAAATATTGAAATCTCATATTTACAAAGAAAAAATAAAAAATTAATAAAAATGAATATATAGAAAATGACAATGAAAACACGGCACATGCATGGGTAAAAATAAAAAAAAAACTTTAAAAATCAAATATTCTATGTAATTTTCCCAATTATTTTTTATAAACAAATGAATAATAACAAAAAAAAAAAAAAGACCTCGGATGGAGGGTAAAATTTATTAATCCACTGGCTAGTAGCTAGGATTTAATGCTATACGGATACTAAAGACTAGGAGTTTAGCTAACTATACTGACTTGTCTAACTGTTATCAACCATAATCAATTTTTTGCTCTTTTAAGTAATGAAATATAAATATATGCTTTGGTAAATACAAACAAATTAATCATAAATTATAATGGTATTACAAATCAAAATTCCTTCAGAAACAGAACAAAAGATATGTTCATGGGATGAGCTCGAAAACTATGATCAATCAATATATGCAGAGTTAATTAAGAAATGATTTGATTAATATTTTTGCTTTTGAGAATTATGCATAAAAAATTTCGAGTTTCGAATCTTTCACTTACCATCTATCAATATATTGATAAAAATTTAATACATTTATAAAGAGATAAATAATATTTATTGTATAGTTCACGTTTTATTGAATTTCTTATTAAACCAAAATATCAGTATATGCAGGCCTCTTTTCATTGCAATAGAATAGTGAGTAGTATTTGTTGGAGGGCAAAAGCCGCAAAGCTGTGCTGGGGCAAATTCAATTGGAAAACAAAATGGGCCAGTCTGAAGCCTGAGCTGCAAGAGTATACAAAAGCTTCAATTTCAAATACATATGGGCTCAAAACATTTAGGGAAATCAACACAATTATTACTTTTTATATACCTAATATCTTTTATACATCACAAATTAAAAATTATCAAAATTAAATTTTAAATAAAATAAAATTCTCAATTTTATGCCATACCATTTATTTATTATTTATTATATATTTGTTATTGGATCATATCCTTAATAAATCTTTAATTCCACAAATTAAGGATTTCATTTAAGGAAAGATACATTATTTTTATTAATTACAAATTTTCTCATTAATATTATAATTTTTAAAAGTCACAATCAATCTCCAATCGCTCATATTTGTCACATAACTATTGCTCATATACTCTCCAATCATCTCACTCAATAAAATTATATTTATATATATATATATATATATAGTCTTTAGTATATGTTTTGTATATCTATGGTATTGTATATTTATTCTATATGTTTTTTATAATTCCATTTGTTTTTTGACAAATATATTTATATGTTATTCAAAATTATTTAAATATACATTAAAAATATATGATAAGTATATATGATATGTATATCTATAGCAATGTATATATATAGTATATATTTTGTATATCTCTATATTTTTTTTGACAAAAATATATCTGTGTTGTCCAAAATTATTAAATATACATTAAAATATATGACAAGTATATGATATTAAGTTTTAATAAATCTCATCTGTTTCAAAAGATTTATAATTTTGTATTTGAGATTCAAGTATAATAATGTAATGAAATGATGAAAAAGAAATTTTGGTCTAAGGCTAGAAAAAAATTAAGAGAAAATATAGGATTTAAATGAATAGAATTATGGAAGTCATTGCCATTTATTGAAAAAGATTAAAAATATATTTATATTCAAGAAGTGAGTTGAAAAGTCCAAATTAAATAATAGGAGTTGAAAAGTCAAAATTACATAAAATGAGTATCTAATGTACTTTCCTCAAATATTTAAGACTAGTAAGGCCACAAATTGTTAGGATCGCAAATTATATTGTCAAATCCGATCCATATAGTATTATAGACCAATGGTCTATTACATTACACATATAAGAGGCGATAATAAATTTATAAATAAAACAAACTTACACAGCTATCAAACATACGGTGATAATATCGTAAATATTCATCATCCGTTTGTTGAGAAAAGTTCATTAAGAATAAAGTAAAAATTCATTAATTAATTACTAGCATTATATTATGAATTAAAACAATAAAATAATATTCATTAAATTAAATACATAATGCATTTTCTTTAAGAGAACTCAATGGATTCATATTTACAGATCAAAAAAAATTCATTAAATTAAATACACAAAAAAATGAAATGAACCTTTACTAATGAATTAATAAATTTTTTACTAATAAACTAATAAATTTTATTAATAAACTAATTAATATTTACTTTATTCTTTATGAATTTACACATATCTCAATAAAATAATAAACCTTTACTTTAATCATAATGAACATTTTAATTTATTGCTAACGAATAAGCTATAGTTTATTGATAATGAACTTATAATTTACAATAAATGAATTTTTATTAATAAACTAAAAAATCTTTACTTTTTATACATAATGAATCTACAGTTTTATAATAAATAAATATTTATCAATAAACTAATGAATATACTTACAACGAATGATAAATATTTACAAAATTGTC